>QYAH01000406.1:0-53112 GCA_003988945.1 Chaetoscypha palmicola | reverse complement strand
GAACCAGATCAGCATGTAATAAGATGGTTTCATGAAAGTACTGACTTCTCTTCCATTCTGGACCCCAAATATCAAGTACCCAGAGCATACTACAGAGCATGCCTCGATATCTATATAATCGCTGAAGAACCTCTTCTGGTCAAGAGCTCCGCCAGATACTTCGGTATAACATCCTTTATATGAGAATAGACCACGAGGTGATAGCTCTTTAGTTTGAGGTGATAGCGAAAGCGCATGAGGTGATGCATTGGTGAATGCCGAAAGCCAGAGAGCGCCAGTGGCGATCAGGAGCGAAGGAAGCATAGTTGCAATTCGAAAAGAAGCGTAAAAAGAAGAGAACTTCAACGATGCTGAAGATGAAGTCAAATAATCTTGAATGAATGTAATGTTCCCTAAGGAAAGGAAAGGAGCTGAATGAAGGACTTCGGTTACTAAGGTTCGACAATTAAATCGCTCTTGAATGAAAATTAAAGGGGTGGCTAAGAAGTAGATGAGAGTTGGAATGTTTGATTCTGTAGTAAACTATGAGAGGTTTCATCTTCAGGAATTAGAGAAAGTTAGCGCCCTTGGAATATGCTTGGTAAAGTTTCTCGATTCGGGTCTGGATCTGAGATGCCAATAGAGTCTAGACAGATGTGGARGGTTGATCGCTGCATTTAAACCTCAAAGAAACAGCTGAGAATCATTCGTCCTGTCTTACATACCGTAATAGATTGGTAGACCCCGTCTCTGAGGCATGAATGTGATAATTAGTGGCAGTAGACGGGTGTAAACAAGAATGAGCCAAAACAGTTGTACAGAGACGCACCAGCCGAAGTAAAAGTGTCGCCTATAATCTCTGATATTCTTTGAAGTCATCTTAAAGACCATAGACACGTTGATGAAATACTGTTGAAAGTAAGCTGATAAATAGTCACGCAATAAACTATAGGATTGGCGACGACAGCGAAATAAATGTATGTATACACAATTTGCCCTAAATCCACATAAAAAGCATTTACAGCATACAACGCTTGTATAGCAACAAAATCAACCGTTCTGACCAGAAGTTTCGCGGTCGCTGGAATGACTATGAATTATAACTCACGCGGAAACAGAAATGTACCTAGGAAAAATGTACTCGGCTTGGAAGTGTGAAATCCACGTGGTAGGAATTTATGTGGTCAGAATCCAAGATGTGAGGAATGTTTTGATACATGCTGTCGTCCATTCCATCTTCCCTTGAAGAGATTGCTCATAATTATGACTTTAAAGTAATGGCTGGAATCACTACTGATCGGCTTAGCATAACCAAAGGGTACAAGTTGAAAAGTTGTGGTGTGAGAATCAAAGAAGATGAAGGAGGCATGGTGTTGTAGCGGTAAGCTCTCGCTTAAGTCACCTGACTATTCCGCGTTGAACCTTCTTGGAGCGGCAGGGCCCGCCGCAGAAACAAGGGATGGAACATGTCGTCAATATGCACCTAGAAGCCCGAGTTCTCAGACCTTCAAATTCTTCAGGCATAGATGTCTCGGAACTCCTGTCTAAATTTCCTGATCGGAATCTGAAGTCTATAAGCGAGACAATAATGTGCTCAACCGAATGCTGAAAAACCCACTGTCAGTCATAAACGTAATTATTTGCTCGCATTGTCTAATGACCGTAAGACACAAATCCTCATCTTAATTTTCCTAACCACTCAAAGAATAGTGTAGGGCGGATTTCTGGGGATCATAMTAATCATTTCCAGACCCCTGACGCCTGGGGTTGCGCGTTCACTCCGGGTGATGTTTCGTTCACTGTGCTGTCGTTGCTCTTATGTATCGTCGCAACGGAAATTTCTCCAGAGGTGTCTTGGTCGTCACTCATAGTCCCATCCATTGAAGCTGAAAATTCCGATGGCAGAGTGGGCAACTTGAAAGGATTGTAAGTACTCTCTGTGTTCTGAGCCGACGTACTGTTGTTATGAGTAGTTAGCATGAATTATGGTGTACGCAACTGAGAGTGGCTTACGAGCTTGCTAGGGATTGTGCTTCCCTGCGAATATTCTGTAGCCYAGGGGTATCACCTGAAGTCCTACGTGCCCGACCGATGCCGAGAGACTTTAATGAGAATCTTCCTGGAAGTAGCGAAAACCTTCGTGGTTTCCCTTGAGGCGTGTTTGGAGTGTTAAGAGGTGGCGAAACAGGGGAATCAGGACGCTGCTTCTTTACTATACTAGTGGGATCTGGTGCGGTAGAAGAAGAGCCGGCCGAAGTTACGACTGCGTTAACAGTGTTGATAACAAGGTCTTCGTGTTCCAGTTGCGATCGTTCTACATATCGACCTCTTGGTCCAAGCTGGGAAGGCACTGGCAGTGAGCTTTCGTCGGTATCCTGTCCAGTAGATTGAGGGCTCGGTAATAGATCGTTTCGTTCCTGCTCAACGAAGTTTGATGGTAGGTTTGGTAGACCTTTATCAGCGATCCCCTGCGCCGTCTCTTGCGCCTTCGCTGCGGCCGCTGCTTTGCCCCTTTTCCTTTTTCTTGCCATCAATAATTCATGACAAGACATGCAGAATATACCTTGCGTAGTTTTGGCGTAGCGAAGATTTTCAATTTCCTTCTTGCAGTTGCGGCATTTGAAACAAGGTGCGCAATAGGCTTGACCTGGAGTGAGAATCGCTAGGTCTTCGATCTTATTGCCGCAAGCACTGCAGCTATATGTGCATGCGTTACATATCAGATTGCCATCTCCAAGTAAGCGAACGTCGGACTGTTCGTGGAGTAATTTATCGCACTGCTCACACTTAAAGCAATCGATATGCCAGCGTGCCCCAGCTATTAGGTAGTCAGCTTTCTGAATGGCAGCAGATAGTAAAGCATTATAACGATCTATCGCAAAGGGCGCACAAATTTTGCCGTTGTTCCCAATGCCTAAAGTAATATCGACCGCCTCATTCATGAATCTGGATTTTTGACTGCTACGCAAAGATAAGTCGAGACACTAGCCTCTGAAGTTTCCTAAGCATCAATGTTCACGGGAATGAGGGGCATGAGAGCTCATGGGCGCGCCCTGCCGATCTGCAAATGGGATAACGTGTGCATTGTCCCAAACTTCTGAAGACAACAACAATTGTTATCTTAGGGCAAGTGTGATAACGTTAAGTCACTCGGCCTACAGAGCCAAGTCCGCAGTGTCTCGTGATGATTGACTGCGATTTTCCTTACCTAATTCAAATGCCTTCCCTTCTTCCAACTGCTTACAGTTAGCTTCTAGTCTTYATATATATAATTCGGCTGACATGACATACTACCACTTTACAATGTTTGCAAGCCCATTCCTTTTCGTAGTCTTCATCGTGTGAGCCCTCGCTCTGAGGCTCCCCTACTGCAGCTTTCGACGTAAAAGTATCAAGATCAGCCGATGTATGGTTTGAGGAAGGGCCTAGAAGCTTCATCGCGTCTCCCAGTGTCTCTGTCAACCTGTTTGTTGAATCTACGAATCGGCTGATGATTATCGGCCCAAGGTTAGAAACGTTTTCCCCTAGAGATTTCCGAAAATTCAACAGATGGACTTGGCAGTTTTCAACGGCATCGATGATGAGTTCAGTTATCGCTAAGGCCTGAAAATGCAGTTCAGATTCGTAAGTCGAGATGATCGTCCAGATGTCTCGAATTGCCTTTAACAGCAGAAGTTCTTGTACTCTAAAGCTCAATAGAAGCTTGACGAAATTGGGATCATCTTCGAGATTGGGACTAGGGTTGCCTATTGCTTTCCTGCAATACTCAAAATTCGTTTCAATAATCTGTAGTGAGAGTACGAGACGACGCCTTGCCCGCAACCGGGAGACAGGTATATCGTCTTGTGATGCAATCTCTTGTAGATCTTCGACAGAAGTAATTCCAGCTTCTTTGACATCTTCCGACACTGATGGTTTTGCCGTGGCGATGGCGGACAATTTTTTAGGCGCATCAAAATCGTGAACTCTAGTCGAGCGGATTTGGAAATCAAGATACTCAGAACTCACACCTCGAGAAACCTGTGGTGAGGCTGACTGTTGTTGCAGTTGCTGTGTCGAGTCGTGAGTAACCTTGGAAGAAAACAACGGGTCCACTGTCTGACCCTGGTTTACTCCTTGTGCCGTCTGTGGCTTAGAGGATACAGTTCCACCAGTGATAGTTCCACTACTACTGGCGCTTCGATCAGATCTATCATCGCCCTCTTCGCTATCATTATCGTCCTTGCCAAAACGCTCGAAAGAAGGCGGATCTGCGTCATCATCGTCGCTACCATTGCCACTATCCTCATCGTCTGAGCCTATGTCTAGATTTGGGAGGGCCGCCAGTGATATTTCCTGTAAATGCTTGCCTACGTGGSTTGCAAACGACTTTTGAGTCTGAGCAGGGGCAGTGAGACAAAATGGACATATCTCTTTAGCCGCATGACAAGGAACATATCTCTTCGACGTAGCTACGATTTCTTTCATCTGAAAGGATGTAATCTCCGAAGCGTGGTCAATCGCCACGTGAGAGTCAAATGTCTCTAGCGAAGTAAAAACGCGGTGGCAGAGATTGCAACGCCATTGAGGTTCTACCCGATGATTATCAAATTCATGCAACATCCAATCTCTTCGGGATTTGAACATTGGATTTATGAGACTGCATTGATTTGCAAGGCAAATATATGGCTCCAGATCGTCATAAACATGTTTTCTAAGAACGTGTCAGTGACTTTATGTAGGGTCTTAGATATTGAGCTATGTCATACTCACTTCCAACCCGCTCTATGCCTGATGTTGCTCAATATATCCCCACAAAATTGACACCTGAAAGGGGCATCATAGTTGTAGTTGTCCGGCAAATCTGGTATTCGGCGATGGCCATAGTCAATATCACCACCCATTGAAGTAGCAAAAGAGGTTGTTGATTCGGCGAACGAATAGACACTTTGATTATCGGGAATCAAAATCGAACTGCGGTCGAATATTGAGCGCTCAGAAAAGCCAGACCCCGTTGCGGACTCAAAGTTGCTAGGGACACTTGATTGAACAGTACTGGGAGCATCCTGAGATATGTTGCTCTTTCGTTGAGGACCAATGATGGTACCTTCAAGACTTGACTCGTTGTCGTCTCCGGGGACATCGACATCCCAATTTGAAGCGGACGATAGCTTTTCTTGTAACCGTTGTCGTCTTTGCCAGTTTGCCTCGCCTAATTTGTAAAGAAGCTCGGGATCCAAGGACGGGAAACGATCTCGGATAATGAGAACAAAAGGCCGAGCTGGCTCGGAAACGCTCAAAAGTTCGTCGACGTCTGAAATTGAATTCTCTTCAATGGTGACTGTATCTATGGCTGGATTGTCCAACGAAGGAGAAAGTTCGACTAAACTTTCCATATAGATACTTAAATCTTCAATAATATCGTCAAAATCTTCGTCGCTGCCGACAGAGTCCGCATCCGAATCTGTATCATAATCCTGGTCAACTGCCTTAACAATATGATACTGACTGCTAAAATCAACAGCAGCCGCTTTCGCGACCTGGTCAACTTTGTGGACAAGCACTTCAAGCTCGGAGAGCATTGGGACAACCTCCGTCCAATCATAATCTGTTATCGTTCGAGGAACTAAACATTGGCTTACGTATCAGTGACGCGCATAGCCTGTCGTGGGCCATGACTGACAACTTACTTTTAGAAGCAGCTTTGACCCATAGAACTAGGAGACTGAGTACAGTCGCTTGGAGATTTTTGGATAGTGATAGGATGTGGTCAAGCTGTCCAGTGCTTGCTGAAAACCCTTCATTCCACATATAAAACTTTTGGAATTCAGATCGAATCCGAGAGTACGAATCAGGGTCAAAATCGGTGTGACGGGATATTATCTGCAGATATTTGGCGATGGTGGTCGTCGAAGCTTCAAATAGATAGCCGGCTGGTCCAAATTCTGGGCGTTCATATGCACCTTGATCGTCGTCGTTGATAGTCCCTCGCCAAATGGCAACGTCGTTCAATGATTCCATACTGTTGACAGCATAAGTATGAGTGAGCTGCCTTAGCTATCTTTCCGGAGTAGTAGCTTTGCTGTTTTGACGCCGATCAAGAGTTGTTGAGCAGTTCCTTCGCGATCCATCCTGAATGCATCGTTGATAAGGATGTTCAAATGAGGTACTCTCGAAGGGCTGAAGATCAAAGCTGGCTCAGTGGCTCTCATGAGAATGGAACTCCAGGAGCATCTTGTGACCCTGTTGTCCTCAGCTTGTTTCCAGAACAGTGATTGACAAAGCGGCGAGGGATCAAACTTTATAACTTGAAAGACTGGTGGATTTAAGCGAAGTCTGACGATAATAGAGCGCCGCCTTACATCTCTCAGCTGGGCGCCTATTCAGCCTCACCACCCCATCCTACTGCGCTTCATTTCGTGTACTATACTGTCTCTTCCTTTAATGTATTTCGCTTTTCTCGTCGGATGCGAATCCCCTTTCACAGACTCAGTAATAGCATGCATTCAATTCGCACAGACCCAGAAACCTCCATGAACCACAACCCTTGATGTTAAAGACTACAAACCTGATATCGAGGGCAACGATGGAATTGTGACAAGAGCCTACATATATATTACCCTAGTACAAATCCTTATATTACCACTGGAATCCCTCAAAGGCACAGATGGAGGTCGCTGGCTTGGTCCTGGGAGCAATTCCACTCCTCATCTCGGCTGCCGAGAACTACGAAATTACCTTCCAGCCATTCGTTACGTACCGCAGACACGTGAAAGAAGTCCAAAGATTTACAGCCAAATTGGACGCCCAGCGTGCCATATTCAGAAATGAGTGCCAGCTCCTACTCTTGACCGTTGGCGAAAATCTAACGGACATTCTCGCCGACCCAAATCATCCTTCTCGGAGCAATCCAGAACTGTCCAAACATCTTGAGGAACTATTAGGCTCTTCATATAACACGTGCATATCAACGCTAAGTCTCATAAACGATACCCTGGGAGAAATTACGAATGAAACGATTGGATTCCGAGATCTTCTAGAGCAGAAGAAGTCGAAGGGCAAAACCCCCCTCTATTACTTCCGACAAAAGATCAAGATAAGCTTTTCGAAAACACGTTTGAACGATATCATCGACGAATTACGACTATATAATGCCGATCTCAATAGGCTTTCGTCTCAAGTACGCAGACTAGGGTCAAATCCACTTCAAAGGTCCTCTAATAATGTTAACAATGCGGTCATTTCGCATCTGCACGTTACTCGGCAAGCCTCCACGAGATTATATGACGTCTTGGCAAGCCAGTGGACTTGCGAAGAGCAAATGAGTCATATCGCAAGTATGGATCTCAAGGTAGAAGACAGATGTCGTCAGTCTGAGTCAAAAGTACGCTTCAGTCTAGGCGTCGCTTGTACTCATCTCACAACTCGGTCGAAAACTTCGTGGCTCACTATCGAATCAGCTCCTAGCGATACGSAATACGACACGCTTCCCACAGAGAAAACAGCAGCTTTGCAAACTACGCTTAAAAGCATGGGAGCGGTACGAAAAAGTGTCAAATTCGATCTGAATTCCTCCATAGTTCTAACACATTCATCAATAACCTCCTCGTCACTTCCCGGCCCCCAGCTTGACCTGAGCACGATCAAGAAACTATGCAGCTACTTCCAGCAAACYAGATGTGCCGGGGRAGAAGAACCCTGCGTGGGATTCCTCGAGAAATCAAAGACCTTCAAGCACTTTGTATACCCAATATCCGAGTCCCAACGAGCGCGAGGAGGCGTGACTTCGTTGAAACAAGTACTTCAGCATACATTTGATCATAAGCACGAGCAAGAATGGACGGAGAAGCTGAAGCTCGCGAGACTGCTCGCTCTTACGGTCCTCCGCTTCCATTCGACCCCGTGGCTATCGGAGGCATGGAGTAGTAGCGATGTGTATTTCTTCGGTAATGATCAAATTGTCCGTCAAGCTCCAACGCTGGAATCACCTTGTATCAATGTACAACTACCATCCAAACAAGTACGTCTAGACCCAATAATTCTTACTACCATATCGCTAACCAATTCCCCAGCTACTCGCCCAAACCTCCACCCCCCACCCACCCCCTACAGCATCCAGCCTAGCAACCAACCCAGCCCTCTTCAACCTCGGCCTAATCCTCATCGAACTAGGGCACGACGCGCCCTTCTCCCTTATCCCCAGCCCACCCGACCTGCAACCCGGCCCGAACTCACAAATCCGGGACTTCCTCTTCGCCCGTCGTCTCGGGGAGACAGTGCACAAGAAACTCAACATCCGGTACGGCCGACTCGTAGAAAAATGTCTCAATTGCAACTTYGGCGTGGCGACGAAGCTGGAGAGCGCGGAACTGCAGAGTGCGGTGYTGGTGCATGTGGTTAATCAGYTGGATATTTGTTTAGATCAATATCGGAGGTTTAATTCGTTGGTTCCTCCGCTAGTGGGGGGAGTTTGTTGATTTGGATATGTGTATATATAAATGCCATATAACAATTTACCAGAATACGTTCTTGAAAAGCAAAATCAATTCAAACTCCGATTCATTTCGATGGACGTGATTTTTTTACCTTAGCTACTTCCCAAAGGGCCAGTACCGCCGGCTAAGTATATCCACATCAGCAGGCTCGTACTCACCAACTAAGCAACTAACATCAAGTCATGAACCTCTCTATCCAATCTCAAGTCGATAGTCTAATATCTGCACTTACTTACATAGTTCTCATCTAGTAGCGTAGCCTGTCYCCACTTCAACATACTCCCGATTKATCCATTTACCGCATAATGAAAGGTATCAAATGGCGTCTCAATTCTTAAAGTTTGCGATTTAAAGCATGATTGATTTCCTTTGATCTCGCTTGATTAGTTCCCGAATGCACTACATAAGACCCGGCTTCCTGTTTTATGCTACTGTATGTACGCGAGATGAGGTATATGCTGTTCACTCACGCACAGGCAATCAGAACAATAGTGAGAGAATGTAATTTTCCACGCCCCTTTTGATCCAATTTTAAACGATATGATATATACAACCRTCCGATCCGATTCGAAAACCTAGCATATCAAGACCGTGCCACCCCACCCCTCCCTCGAAATCGAGCCACCCCATCAACCCGATGAGAACCCCCGAATATATCAAGCCGACTTAGCCAAGTCCCCATCCGATCATTCCATCACCGTGAGCCCAAGAACAAACGCAAAGCAGATAAACAGAATTAGGCTTCGGGAGGGTTTCAAGCGTCACCTTGGCTCCTGGTCTTCCTCTGTGCCTTTCCAACAGCCGGTTCCTTTTTCTCCTTCTTGGGTGCGGAGTTTGGTCCCTTTGGACGTCCGGGCTTCTTCTTCTCGCCGTTTGTGGACGCGGTGCCGTTTGCCTTTGTCTTCGCCTTCTTCTTGTCGTCGGCGTTCTCCTCTTGTTTCTTCTCGGAGCCGGCATCGACTTTCTCGTCGGCTTTACGCTTGTCGCCTGCCTTAGCTTCCTCTCCTTTGGTCTCCTCCTTCTTGTCTTCCTCTTTCTCTGATGACTTTGATTTCTCCGCGTCTTGTGATGGTTCCTTCTTGCTTTCCTCCGATGTCTCATCTTTCTTCTCTTCTGAGGAAGTACCATTGGCCTTGGAATTGGACCCTGATGCTTTGTTCTCGATGTCCAATTCGTTTGCAGTCTTCACGACATCGTTGCCACTGCGCTCGATATGCACTGCAGGGTTAGACTCATCGCCCGTCTTAGAGATTTCATTTCCGCGGTGAGATGTGACGGTCACTTCGCCAGCTTTTACTTCTCCAGCGGTACCCGATGGATGAGAACCATTCCAGCTCCAGGAGACTGGGTGAATCGGTTAGTATCTTGTTTACGGAAAGGGTGACAAGGGTGGGGCTTGGTAGGGCTGAACGCGATGGGGTGGACTTCGGAGTTAACAGTCGACGTGCGGAGAACAGCAGTGGGAGGGAGGAGTTCCAACGCATTGGGAGCTGAGCTACGCTACTTGCGCCAGAGATGAAAACCGAGGCATAACTTCCCAATGTGCAATGAGGAGGGATGGAGGGTTTTCGTACCTTTGTCACCTTCCTGGATCTGGTCTGACATCTTCGATGACGTACTGTACTGTACAGTACGTAAGCTGAGCTTTGCGGCGTTCGCGAAAGACAAAGTAGAGTGGAATCGAGACAGGCGATGAATAGGCTGCAGAGTCGCGATCCAGGTCGTGCAATTGGATGTGTTGCGCTGATATAATTGATGTGTTGCGACAAGATAGGAGCTGGATGCATATGTGAAGGAAGAGATGAAGTTGATTGAGGTGACGACCCTCGGGAGGAGGTTGGAAAATGGCGCTTGTGGAGATCAAGGTACCGGTTACTCGTTAGGGCAAGGACAAGGACAAGCAGCAAGCAGCAAGCTCCGACCAGGGACGCTGAGAGCTTTGTTCTTTCTAGAAATAGAAGTAGATGGCTGAGGTAAGAATCGCCTTCGATGCACCAGCCAGACGCACCGCACCGCGGGCACCATGATCTGCGGGACAGGAATGTGATTGGCCAATTGGAGAGCCAGCAGGTGCTTTGGACCCACCTGCAGATGGCCCACGCCCACCCCGAGCCAAGGGGTCGCTGAATAATGCGGAGAGGTGGGGAACCTGGGATTGCTCTTATTCGCTCCTCTTTTCCTATTTCATAGGGAACCATCATATTCTAGTATGTGAGCTTATTCAAGAACTGGACCTAGAAGACTATTCCGAGGTAATATCGTCCTATCGTCGCGAATAGAAGCAGAGGGAGAGGGCCTGGGAGACAAAGCAAACCGRCAATATCAGTAGCGAAAGCCGTTATGTAGACACTCCCGTATATATTTCATTTATCATTCTAGATGGTATCAAAACTCCGTCCCCATATCAAATGCTTTCGTAACGCCCACAACGCCTCGATCAACACCATGACCGCTCCAAATAATAAAAATCTTTTGCATCAGGTAGGCCTCGAAATCAGGTGAGCTAACATATCAAGAGACGTGGCTTCAGCAGCAAATCCGTCCAGTTCGATCGTCCGTTGCTCCCCAAGCGCTTCGGGCCAGGTACTGCGAAGAAATTCCATGACCATTTCTGCATCTGCCACACGATCCGCCCGAAGTAAAAACTTGGTCAGATCGAAACAGAGTAATATATTACGGTCTCCTGGAATCCACGACGTACTGGTCCATGAGATGGGGTAATCGTATAACGGTCGAGTCTTCTCATGCCATTCAGATACGAGTTTCAATGCAGGTTCTGCACTGGGGCTGGTTGGGTGGCAGAGCAGAAGATGCGCCTCATCGCTGTTGGAATGGACATCTTCGCCGGCCTGCTTCACAGCTTCGAGGAAAGAATCGTAAACCGATGTTGATACCCGTGGTTGATTATGATGAGTGCGCAGGTAGATGGATGAAAGAAGCTTCTGAGCCGGCTTGAGCAGCAAATCTCGGTTAGCGTTGGAAAGGCCACTGGCACCTGTGTGGTGCCAGCAATCTATAAAGTGCACAAGCGATGCACTCATACTCGAACCCAGGGCAATTTGTGCCTTAAAGAGCGCCAGAAAATGCGATTGGATGGCTGTTAGCTTGTCTGGCAATTCGACATCCTGACAATGTCGAGCATACACTTTGATCTCGCGATCGAACAATGCTTTTATCGATGAAAATGCAAAGCGTTGCAACTTTTCGGCAACCAGAAAATCAAAAAACAGCCTACTGAAGTGTTTATGCTTGAGAAACTCCTGGTTTTCAGCCAATCCGCTTGATTGCAGCCATTTCAAAACTGTCAAGCCAGCTCCAGACCTTCGTATGTGACCTCGAACTTCTCGGCGGGATGTCTCCTTGATTGTTGACCGCACTTTGAGGAGATAAAGTGTAGCCTTATCCAGGCTCATTTCTCCCCTCGCCTCCAAAATTTCGAAGATTCTATGTTGTAAAAGCTCAGATTTGCCTTGCAGTTTGATGGTTGTCTTCGTAGGCAAGAACAGAGGGTTTGTGAGCACTGATAGCATATGCCGGTCGGTATAAGGCAGAGGCCAACAGTTTCGATGAATCTTTGGTGAGGAGTCTGTGCTCTCTGAAGGTGATAATACCGTGTCATGTTCTGCTTCGAGATGTTTCCGGAACGATGTTTTGAGAACGGGAAGGAGCTTTGTAAGTTCCCTTTGAGTAGGCGAATAGATCAATCGAGAAAAGCTTCTAGTAGGGGACATCATGTCAAGTCGCGTGGGCTATTGGCCATCGAACGGAATGATGGGTGAAGTGGTTTTCGTGAATCAGCACGTCGAGACCGCCCCAAAGCACTTCAGGAGTGCTTATAGAAAGCAATTGTATCCGGATATCGAAAGGATGCTCAAACGCGTCGGTGGACATACACGTTTGAGTCTGCTTCAAGACGCTGTTCTGGTAGAGGTAGGTAGGGTGGGAGGATAGGTGTTGCACGATGCGATGGGCAGCGTTGATGTCGAGATCGATGGAGCAGAGCTAACGTGGGGTGTCAGACGATGGAAGCGATGCTACGCTACCTAGGTATCCATGTCATCCATGTTACATAATCCACTAGCGACCTGAGCGTACGTGGTTGGGTCACGTGACTGCGATACGATGGGCCACCACTACCTACATGTACTCAAGTAGTCCTACGTAAATACTCCTAAGTACTTAAGTACTTAAGTACTTAAGAAGGTACCCCGAACTGTGACTGRAATCCATCTTTCCATTCTCTTTTCAGTCCAGCTGATAGTACGTAGTACCTACTTGAGTATGCTGAAAGCACTGCAGGCCCTACCTACTTAAATCGTAAGTACTGTACTTAGTACTCACTCAAGTGAGCAGGCGGACCGCCAGTCCCAATCTTGGAAGACATCGACAGTATCATGGAGCTGGAGTAGCTTCAATCCCACATTTATCAATCGATGTGAACGAGTCGAGCTATTCAAGCCACAGTTCGTCACTCGTCAGGAGCGCGACGCGACTCAGGACCTCGCGAACCTTGAAGACCATCGGTCAGGGCTCAGAAGAAGCGGCGCTCAAAAATACATCTCTTGGACTCACGATGAATTGC
The DNA here is from genome assembly GCA_003988945.1 of Chaetoscypha palmicola. NCBI lineage: Eukaryota > Fungi > Ascomycota > Leotiomycetes > Helotiales > Helotiaceae > Chaetoscypha > Chaetoscypha palmicola. Next base: position 40,077 of record QYAH01000406.1, on the reverse strand, counting down.
TGTTGCGGGATGCATTCTGCAAGACTGCGAATGTGGTTATCSACACTACTTGTAAAGAGCCAAAATACAAGACGTTACGCGGCACAGGATATCTTACAGAGCAATGTTGTCAATTGCGAGTTGCTCGTTACGGCTTTACAGCTTTGCAGCTTTACAGCTTCAGTCAGTACCTTTAGATACGCTCTAACAACAATGTCCAGTACAGCTTAACGTGGGATCCAAATATAACTGCAGAACTGCAGACAGCTTGCTTTGTCTTACACGATGCAGCCAGATCGTCAAATGGCAGAAATCGGCATCCGTCTTTCATTCTTTCATTCATTCACTTCGCCATCCATGGAACATATACTGTATCGGGTTCGCCGCTTTTAGCCGAGAGTCTGTCTGCCTTAAACTTCAGAGAGTCGCAGCGTCCTTCGCACCCTCCCAAACTCATCCATCTCACTTTTTCCTAATCCACGATTTCGTCCACGCATCATTTCTCTTTCTGCCTGCATTTTCTTCGACTTCACAGAGCCTCACAGCACAATGTCTGAGGTGCAATCTCGTCCTGCCGCACCACGCGGCAGAGGATCATCTCGCGGCGGTAGAGGAGGTTTCTCGTCCAGAGGAGGACGTGGTGGTAGAGCAGGACACGCAACTAATGGCGATCACGCAACACCAGCAACAAATGAAGATGAAGGAGAGGTTGGTCAACTGAAGAGGCAGTATGGCAGCAAAGTCACAACCATTAAAGAGATGTTCCCAGACTGGACAGATGAGGATGTAGTCTTTGCCCTGCAAGAGACCGACGGCGACCTGGAAACTGCAGTTGGTCGCATCACAGACGGTATGCCTTCCTGAATTTCACATGATTCACACATTAGCATAGATCGAAACATAATATCCCTAATCATGAGGTGGATGCTAACATTCGAGTCCAGGTACGATTTCCCAATGGGGTGAGGTTTCGAAGGGCAAGAAAGATCGATCGAGATCAAAAGCCAAGGAGATGACAACTACTTCTGGCGATTCTGCCAATCAATCTAGACCATCCCGCGGCGGTCGAGCTGGCTTTGACACTGGCAGAGGAGGTCGCGGTCGTGGAACAGATCGAGGCAGAGGTGGAAAAGGTCGTGGAGCCTCTGTCACACACACCAATGGATCGCGCAAGGAGAACATTGAAGCACCAGCAGCCGCCGAGTCAAGTGCTTGGGATACCTCCGAGACGCCAGCTTGGGATGCTGGGAAGAATGCCGAGACCGCTACGACCACCGAGGATAGTGGATGGGCTACCACCACTGCAGAAACCGCGACTGCCACCACTGCTGCCGTCTCAAGCGTCATTCCTGCTGGTGTCAAGAAGAGTTGGGCAAGTATGTTTGCAGCTCCACAAGCTTCTAAAAAGACGCCGACTCCAACCGAAAAGTACAATATCCTTGAGGGCGTTAAAACGCTTGCTGACCATATCTTAGACCGATTGAGACTGAGCCTGTTAAGACAGAAGAACCTATTGAACCACCAACCAAAGAGCCGGAGGTTCCTGTTCCCTCGGAGCCTGCCCCTGTGGAAGCCGTCGAACAGTCCTCGTCACCAGCGGCCGTCGCCGAGGAGCCTGAAGTCACCATCACACCGTCCCAAGACGAATTAACTGAGGACAACCTTGAGCAAGTGCCTGACACTTCCGCTCCGGCACCAACTGCTACTGCTGCGAGCACAGCTGCGAGTTCATGGGATCCTCGCAGCGGTACCACCAATCCATCCACGCCATATTCAGCGTTGCAAGGGCAGACTCAAGCCATTCGCCCACCACCCACCAGCGGATTTCAAGCTTCTGCCTTGAAAGCAACTGGGTCTTCTGGACGAACACCGAGTTATCAACGTCGTGTTCTCGACCAAGAGGAAGCTGTGCGTATGCCAGGAAACCGTGAGGTCGAACGGACCGCTGTGCAATTCGGCGCTTTCAGTCTCAATGGCGGAGAAGAGGATGTTGACGGAGACCGCGAGGAGCCAGAAACGCGTGGTCAACCTCCACAACATTCTCCAATTGCTCCACGAGCATCGCTTCCACCTGCCCCTGTCCCTCAACAGCCTGCGCCAACATCAGAGAGCTTCCCCACTCCAAAACAGCCAGCAGCAGGTTTACCAGCAGCGGCGCCAACTCACCCAGCTGGTAAGTATTCATTAACAGAGGCTACTCAATCACATCCTAATTCTATCAAAGCTGCCCCAGGTCTCCCAAGCCCTACATCTTTACCAAGTACCCAGAGTATGTCCGATAGAACCAACTTAGCATCGAATCGTACATTGACCCATTCATAGATACATCTCAACAAGCTTCGCAAAGCAATGCTCAATACAACCAGTTTGGAAGATATGCCCAAGGCGGCGCTCAAGAGCAATCCTCTGTTCCTCAAAAGTCCTACGATGCTTTCAGTCAACAAGCCCCATCAACTCAAAGTCCGTTCGAAGGCTACCCTCATCAACAATCGCAAACACAGCCCCAACAACCCCAATCCGGCGCCTTCTCCTCCGCGCCCAATGAGTTCTCACAATACTACACGGCCGATTCACAACGTAATGCCTACAACAATTTCTATAATCAACAACAATATGGGTTGCAGCATGGCGGCCAGGGTCAGCAAGATGGTCCCGGTTCTCAGCAAAGATCTTACAGTGGCTATAACGGACCTCAATCCGAGGCCTCCTCTCAATTCCCCCAAAGCGCTCCACAGCAATCTCAATCGCGATATGCTGCCGCTGGTGATGGTCAGAATAGCGGCCATACAACACCGAATCCAACCGCCCCACCGCAACCTGGTGCCAACCCTGGAGCGCAACAACAGCCAGGTCATCCTCAACAGCCTCAAGGCGGTAACTACCCATATGGCCACCCCTTCTTCTCTAGTCCTTACTACGCCGCGTACATGAACCAGTACCAGAATTATGGTGGCGGTAACTACCCCGGTGCTCCATATGGTGCTAAGGGAGGCCTGCACCAGCAACCGTATCAAGGTTACGGTATGAGTCCTGGCGCACCTTACGAACAGCATGCGGCATCTCCAGCAGCAGGGGGGTTCGGAGCTTCGTCCCTACATGGTCGTGACAGCACCGTCGGTGGTGGGCTGGGTGAGTATGGTCGAGGAGGTTCTGCTCAATCAACCCAGACACCACAAGGACTTGGATCTAGTGGTGCATTCGGAGGAAGTGCTCACGACGCATTTGGCCGAACATCTTCATATCAGGGCCAGAATCAACAGCACTATAGCGCCAACCAAAATAGTCAACAAGGCGCAGGCGATGAATTGAAGCCCTTTGGTGACTCGAAGACGGCGAATGGTCCAAGCCCTTCCCTCGCTCAGGCCGGTCGTCCAGGATCTGCCACCAACGCGGCCCCAGGATCTACCCTCCCTCCTCCACAATCTCAGGGCGGGTACGGTGGGTATCCAGCTCATCTCCAACAGGGACTACACGGCGGCCAGACCGGCAGTCAGTATGCTGGTCTTGCAGGAGCTGGAGGTCATCAAGGTGGCGGACAGGGTCACCAGAACAGCCAATATGGAGGCTATCAGGCGTTTGGGGGCAACTATTATGGCAACAACAGTCAGCAACGTGGTGGATGGGGCGGCAATTACGGACACTAATTTGACCGCTGGAGGTAGCACGTCCTTGGCGAATTTTCGTCCCTCGGAGGATCCTTTCTCACGCCAGACTTGTGTTACTACGTCAATACTAACCTCATTCCATGCTCCTGTCCTTGGCTAGAGTATACGCTGGGGAAAGAAGGAAGACGCGTTGGAAAGGTCAACGTGCCGCTATACTAGCTGCTTAGTCTGTAATTGTTCTCTCGATGCTGCTTCTGGTCCTGCCGCTATTCCTCGCTTTGGAGGTGACGACTCGTGTTTTCAACTATTTTATTTTCCTTCCGTGTTCGTCATAGTCGTCCTCGTTACAGCTCAACACGCATTTTCAAAAGTTCTGCAAATTCAAGCACACATTTGGAATGGCACGGGGTCTGTTTTTCATGTTTCTCCTCTGCGAATAATTCACTTGGTCTGCTCTTGTTTTGCGGGAAAAGAAGCAAGACCGGAGTGTAGAGACAAAATGGGATAATTGAATTATCAATGGATGGGGTTGAGAGAAAAAATCTGAAATGTCTACGGGGGCACTTTCGGTGGATTTGTATGAAAGATACGATTTGATATCAGGAAAAGAAATCGTATGATCTGATGACAACATCGGAGTCATCAACTCGAATTCAATTCAGATGGTGGCACATTTAGAGAGTTTATGTGATGTGAACATGCTTTGACCAGATGATGCTGTGGGAGGAAGACCACATGCTGCGGAATGCCTCCCAGTAAYTCCTTCCCTGTGAAAGCTTTATTTTTATCATTCATATCCCGCTCTTGTTTGGGGTTCGAATTTGGACGCGCGCTTGACGCGCGGGAATCGCCCCCGCCCAGAGTAGTGATTCCGATCGGCGTTTAGCTTTGTTCCATTATAATTTTCGCTTAAGTGAGCTCCACTCTGTGGCCTCTCTCCTCTACTCCATACGCCAATTCTCGTTGTTTCCTTCAGGCATGCTCTGAGAAGACCTGCCGTTTCCTAACTTATTCCCTAATCAGTGTTTGTAGATACATCTATATCCAGCGGTGTACTGTACACAGACTATGGCCACTGTGTCTTATCTCGGAGTTTTGCAACCTTTCAAGATCATACAAGAGGAGTGGAATGTGCTACACAGAGCCCATTCGGTAGTACAACATGCGCACTTGATGAATTTAAGTACCGAAAACAGCCATCGTGGATACACGAGTGTGTCAATATGCCATCGGATGATCTAAAAGATGACAATGTCGGATCCTACAAAGTTTCCACCGCTCGATAGACGGGCAATAGTCTAAAATTTAAGTCTTGTATTGAATATTKAGCTTATACTATTGTGTCCACCGCAAGACTCAGTGCATTATGTAGGCATGGCGTTCACGGAGTATAAGTTGCCTCTCCCTTCTGCTAAGGCTTCCCAAAATCAATAATTCATTCTCGAATTGTTCATACTCTTTCGCTTAACAACCATCAACACGCCAAAGCTACAAACATGCAGTTATTTAATTTCATCCTTGCCGCCCTTCTTTCATCAGCAGCATTCGCATTCCGGATTGATCTCTGGCGCAATGCAAATTACCAAAATACTCAAAGAGCCTATGTAYGTCAATTGCTTTTCTTATTACATTTCCCTTGAAAGTTAACCGAGCTAACCTTCTCAATCAGACCACTGTGTAAGAAGACCGTCGTCTACTCCAAATACAGATCTCATATTGAATTCCTTAGCGGCACTCACAATCTCGGGTTCTCAGCTTCGTCCTGGATATGGAACAGTCCTGCTGGCGATGGGTGCTGTGTCGTGTTTTGTAGAGGAAGTGTGGTAAGATTTCCAAGGACAAGGAAGATTTACAACTCAGGCAAAATGAAGAGCGCTGATGTGAATTCGCGTATTCAGAATGTGGGCAAGTACTGTGGATCGGCGAGAAAGGCTACATCATCTGCTGGTACGACTAAAGTTGTCATTGGCTGTGGAAATGCAGTTTTRAATTGTTAAATGAGGGATGTGTTGGGCTTGCTTAACATCTGAGCGCCAGGAGATTCTGCAGTGTGCTTTGGAGAGTCTAACATGGTACATGTCGGAACCGTTTCCATGAGTCTTGTCCGATCAAAGATCTTTCCATCCACCTTGCTGCGAGTATTTGTATCGCTTAACAACTCCCACCTACCTCTCCTAGTAACCAATCTATCACATCGCCCAAACTCGTCCACTTTCACTCAACGATCAATGACTTCAGGTATCTATATTACTATAAGTGAAACCAGGAGTCTTATACCGCTAATCGCTTGAACTCGCCGTTAGGAGTACAGCTAGCAAACCGCCAAAGCCTTGGTTTCCACATAGGAGCACCTTTAATCAAGACCCATTTTGCCACACCACTGACGGGTGGAAAAACATCGTGCCACATCCCACCCTCAAAGTCTTTGCTCTCCATATTGAGGAAATACACTGGAAGGACATTGAAGAGGAATCCCAAGCTAACTTACTTCTTCCCGACTTTCAAGGCAATGCCCGCGATATCTATGGGCGTGTCTAGTGTATTGTATTGAGAAAGCGCGGCGATTGTTGGAGGTTCTTCTCGCAAGTGATTATGCAATGCTGTGGCAAAGGAGTCCATGATGGTAACGAGATCCTTGCCTGAGAAATCATCTCCCTTTTCCTCGAGGTAACTCTTGAATCGTTCGAGACCGCCGTGGAAAGTTCCTGAAAGCACCTCTGTCAGGAAACGATAGGGCGAAGTGCATTCAGGTGATGTAGGACCTCACCATGTTGCTCTACGGCGCCATCCATCAATCCTACTTTCTTAGCTACCCTGTCTAGAGCAGGGAAGAACTCAGTCTCTTCATAGTGATGATGCTGTGAAACACAGTCGTGCCATGCGATACAGTAGCCAACGAAATTTTTCTTGTCGGCATTCTGTACACGTGGGGCTTGCTGGTAGATACTGTTGAAGCCACGGACGGATGAAAGCATTGTGACTCAAGGCCATGTGAGAGGCTTCAAGTGTGAATGGATCTATCTGATATGAATGGTCAGATTGTAATGTAAACCGCGTCCTTGTGTTCAATTGACTAGTCACTAGACTCACATTTCCTGTTTCGAATTTTGGAGTGTGGATTACCGCAAGCGGGCTATCGCTGTACAGTACATGATTGCCGAGAACAGAGCAGGTGTTGTCCGTCGATTATAGCCGGGATAAGAGTCACAGTCTGAGTTGAGAACATTGATGAGCTCATTCATGTCTCGTGCTTATAACCCATGTTCTCGTGCTTATAACCCATGTTTTGTACACCGATTACTCTATCAAATTGATCTTGGTGATTACATTGCCTTCTCCTGATACAATGTCTTTAAGTCCTACAAAGTGGCCCATTCTGAGTGAACTTTCCGTCAGCAGTCTTGACCGCAAAAGGCTCACTTCCAACAGTAGAAGGAGCCCAAAACAGATTCCAAGGATCCACTTCCTTTTTAATCTTCAGCAGTCTCGGATATAATGGTCCGAAAAAGCTATCCTGCCAATTTGGCTCCTGAACGTCTGCTTCATTGATATAAGCGCCTCCCTCAGGGGTCACCTCTCGAATCTTGTTCATGTAAATATTGTGTCTATCGTGTGCACTTTCGATTTGTGCCGCTGTCTTGTTTCGCATGGAAAAGCCATCGAAGGAGTCGGAGTGCATGATGGTGTTGCGCCAGGCTGGTATGATGGCAGCAGTGCCTGGATAGCCGGCTTTGTCCTTGGAGGGGGTGAAGTGAAGACCGTGAAAAGTATAGCCTGCTTCAACCGATTCTCGGATAGCTTTCATTGTTGGCTTGAATAGTGCTGGGTCATCGAAATTCTTTCGGGGGAACAGACGACTTGCAAAGCGTGAGCTACCGGCTGTGCCACCTGGAGTATCTCCTGTACCGTTTCTTACATTTCCCCAACTAGGTGACGCGATTGGGAAAGCGAGCTYTACGGGGATGCCGATATCGTTGAAGGAATCGAAGAAAGGCTTCATATAGTCAAAAGCTTGCTGCTTTGTCATGCCTGGCAGCTCGAAGACTGTGGTAAAAGAGGCAGCCGTCTTTCCGTTCAATGACGAAATATAGCTGTAGGCTGATCCACCAGCATCGGTGACGTTGGTGCCAACAAGATGGTACAGATCTACCCCTGCCCAGAAAGTCTCGAGTGGAACTCCACCAGGCCCACCGTTAAAAGCCAGTGGAACGTTGGCTACCTCGAGATGTGGATATGTCTTAACGATTGCAGACGTTACGATACCATATGTACCTGCTCGCATTGTTAGTCTCGTGTCATATAGTCTATTTGAAGATAGAAAGATGGAAGGAAGACTGACCAGGTCCACCGCCGCGAAGAGCGTAAAACAGATCCTTGTTGGTGTCTGGATCTGCTGTGACAAATTTCCCATCGGCAGTGATGACTTGCAAGGAAAGCACTTGATCTGCTCCCAGTCCGTACTTGGACGCGAGGATAGAATGTCCCGCTCCCTGCATCCATCCTCCCAGTGGTGCCACAGTAGAACTTCCTGCTGGGACGACAAGAGACATGTTATGGACATCCATATAATGGTAAAACTCCCATGCCTCTAGACCAGTACCAACGCGAGCCGCCGGACCATTGTACGGCCCTTGCTTATAGTTCGGCAAGTACTCGAAGAACTTAAGGTGATGCATCCAAACACTAAGAGCGCCAGCTCCAGTCGATCGTCCAACAAAGTCGTGACCAGAGTTTCTAGAAGTTTAAGAGTTAGAAAGTCCACCCTTTGATCATGTGATAGTGTGAAGAAGCTTACTTGATGACAAGCCGAAGATTCTTGTTCCGTGCAAAATTGACAGCTATTTGGACCTGCTTGACTGTCGCAACGTTGACGAAGTATTCGGAAAATCCGCCTTGCGTGCAATCGCCTGGGGGATTGATGAGTGTTGGACAAGTATCGCCCAACGGCCATTCTGTCAATATACTGATAGGGTCATCGAGATAAAAACGAGTGGTACTCGTCTGATAGACGAGGTAATTGCAGAATGCGTCATCCTTTTGCGGTCCAGGATAGCAAGCAGATGCTGGAATCGCGGGCTTTAATAAGGCCCCGTCAAGTGAAGAATTCAACTGCTTCCACACTTCAGGTTGAGGCCATTGTTTTGTGCCTGGGAATGCCTTGCATTCTTCTTTGGATGGTTGCGAATGGCCTTTCGCAAAATCGATCGCTGAGAACTTTCCGATGTCCTTGTCCTTGAGTTGGATGGACTCGAATGGAAAATTAACACACTCAATGCCCACGACGAGAGCGAACACCGCTTGAACCGAAAAGATATGCATTGTCCCTAGTACTCCCTCGTGCGCAACGTTCGTGGCGAGAAATAACGTAGGCTGTGAAAAGGAAACGATGCTCTCTGGGACTTCATTGTTATAAGTACGCTGGCTCGGATGCAAGTGTTGTCTTCCATATTATCTCACTATGGGAGAAATTTCTGCATACATAGGCAATAATTACAGGGCAATACTGCAGGTTCCTGCATGGAAATTTTCTATGCAGATCGTCAACTGCAAACACCGCTCACTTTTGTCGTTGATTCGCAGATGAGAACAGAACCATGTGCTTGTACGTACAATGTTTCTAAAAGAGGAGAGCATGAAAATTATCAATCATCGAAATCCTAGTCGACAGAGCCATCGTTGCTACAATGGCGTTAGAAAAGATTGAAATCCATGGGGAATGGCCGATGGAGAATGGCCAATCCGTGTGTACCGGCTCGGAACCAGGTCTTTTCTCCAGGTTTGGGGCGACAAGCGAGGCTCCCTCCACACTGCGCCGCTGTCATACCTGATTGAACGCGTGGGACCAAGCAAGTATTACCACCGGATGTGGGGGTAAAGCAGGTTCGTGAAGAAAGATGAGGCTATTCTGAAAGGCAACGAGCAAAACTGCCAGCAATTGCGCCGATAGCCCTCGGAGAACGTCGGAGAATGAGCTGAAGGTATCTATCTCCTTTATCAACTTCGAAGAGTCCTCACAGGGTAATTGGTAAACATTTGCTGAATGAAAGTAGGGGTTTAATGCTTTATCTGTGTGATGAGGGCAAATCTATCACAGCACAACCTCTCAATAGAAACCAATCGACGGTGTAGATACAGCGCGACTAATTCGCGGAGGTATTTAGCTAGGTATTTGCTTAAAATACCATGTGTCTACGTTATAGTTGACCCCGATTGGGACGAGCCGAGGGTAAATGCTGCCGATTTACTGAACCCGACAACTTGGTCCAAGGGCCCCACCAGAGGGAGCTCATATAGTTGAAAGAGTTGTATTCGATGAACTGTGTGGGGCTAAATGGAGTTAATATCGACGAAGCGCAGCCATGAAGTTCACCGAGTACAAGCCACAAGCGCGGAGAAGGTATTCAGATCAAGTTTCTAACAATCGTGCAAAGTTGGGCGACATGTCAACGCAAAAGTTGACATTCGATTGCGAGAAGGAATAAGTGCAGTAATCCGCGAAACCGACAACATGGTCAAGAAACCCCACATAACAATGAATATGGACAGTGTGAAGGATTAGATTAGACGAGATTCGTAAGCGTTGATATCAATCTTGAAACGATATGTCATTGAGGCAAGATGTTCAATATCGTTTTGCCRCACCGCTCCTCTCGACTTCCTGAACCTCGTGTTCCAGGAGTGAGACCGCTTTGAAGTGACCAATTTCCTAGCATAAGCCGAAAACCATTGTTACTTGCAACGGAGATGAAGCTTAGTAGGTATATATTCGAACGAAAGGAATAACACGACGCCTCCAAGAGTAGACTTAGCAGAAAGAACGCGACGAGACGATAGACTAAAAGAAAGCAGAGGAGTATTGAAAATAACTAAATATATAGGGCGGATTGGGGCGACGATAGGGCTGTCACTGTCATCCGAGCCAGAGGAGTTCCTGGTTTGAATGACTGGAACAGATGATTGAACCGTAGACCATAGGGATCTAGAATGATCTGGTTTAGAGACCCGGGAAGCATGTCTTTCAGGTCGTCAAGCTGGTTTTCGATAATGTTATCACATCTGTTTCGGATTTGATCGTCGACAGTGGCGCTGTTGCTAATTTGTCGACAGTCTTAGTCCCTTCACCAGATGTGATGCCATAGATGATGAGAAGTTGTTGGCAGTCTTGGTGCGAAGCAAGAACGGGACYTGATCCATCAGCAAGCGATCTTGCTTGTTKCCMTGTCACAGTGGTTTCTCTGATGCAAGCAACCGTCCAATTGCAATGCCAGCAGATTGGTTTAGAGGGAATGTGAATCACAAACCTGAGAAAATTGAGTAAATACTTATGCAGTAGGGTCTCTAGTATTGTAAGTGAAGACATTGTCTTCTAAGGTTACTTCCAAGGTTCCCCCTTATATCGGTCACGTGAAAAATTGCTTTTGATGAATTCGGGAGAATATATTTTCCGCTCCGGCGGATTTAATCGTTCTCACTACATCTTCGAACGGATAAGAGACTCCAGAACTTCGATGCATACTTGAGTACTTGAACACCTACCAATCTTGAGGAYSAGTCTCGTGAGTTCACTCTTATAGCCGTCACTTTTCACGTTGTACGGTACAGTATCAAGGAAGTCAATGATCGGCATTTTCGTCAGACGTACGACGTCTTAGCACAGCCAGTGCTTGGCCGCTCGTATTCAAGGTTCAATCGGGGACCACCTGCGTGACTGCAAGTGGCTAGTCACAAGGCAACGACATCTGCTACTCCAGACAACGTCTCAATTGCTCTACACTTTCAATTAGTCTATTTCCAATTGCATTTTGCTACCACTTATTTCCAAACTTTTCGTTCATTCAGTGTTACAGAGTCATGGCTGCCAATGATGATTTCATCCACATCTCCACGGGTCCTGCYCATGGATCTTCTGATTCACCCAACGAGGCTTTCTTTCGGAACAGTGAAGGGAAACGACTTTTTACTGAAGCAGTGATGGTTCAATCGCTTCGATCGAAATTTCCCAAGCACCACTTGACCATCAATCCGGCCTACACTACCAATTTGATTGGATTTGCAAATGCTCGCGAGGATGCCAGTTATTCATCTCGAGATGGGACTAATGATGGACTCGTTGAACGACAATTCGTTCCTCCAACCAGGAGATATAATGATGAAAATGGCGGTTCACTATTCGACCGAGTCGTTCTCGGATGCTATGATTACATATTTCAAGGAGACGTCTTCTTGGTTTACATTGTTACTGGTGCCGACGGTCCATTTGGAACAACACAGATGAACTATGTACTCGTGGCTCCGAATGCTGACGATATTGAAATGACATCCGAGGAGAAGGTCCTGGCCCAGCAGAAAACTGACAACTTGCTCGGCGAAGCAACTAAGTGGGTGCAAGCTCTTCACAAGGAAGTTCTCGTATTCGACCAAGGCTATTGGCAGAAAAAYAAAGAGCTATGGGATAACGTCCAAAAGTCCGAGTGGAAAGATGTTATCCTGGAGAAAAAGAAGAAGGATGCTCTCATTGATGATGTTATCGGTTTTTTCGATAGCCAAGAGAGGTATGCGGAGTTTGGCGTTCCCTGGAAGGTATTTTGCTCATCGCTCTTGCAAAGATACATCCGACTTACAATTATTTAGAGAGGGGTGATATTCTACGGGCCGCCAGGCAATGGTAAAACAATCTCTACCAAGGCGCTCATGCATGATGTGTCGAAGCGACTGTCTCCAACAATTGAATGCCTCTATGTAAAATCATTYAGTTCGTATGGTGGYCCAGAGTTGGGAATTCGCTTGATCTTCTTGAAAGCCCGTCAAATGGCGCCATGTCTCTTAATTTTCGAAGATATTGACTCTCTAGTCAACCCGATGGTACGGTCTTACTTTCTGAACGAAGTCGATGGTCTAGAATCCAACCACGGAATTCTCATGATCGGCTCAACGAACCACCTCGACCGTCTAGACCCAGGTATTTCAAAAAGACCAAGTCGGTTTGATAGAAAATACTTCTTCGATGTCCCGACGAGAGATGAAAGAATTCAGTACGCAGAATACTGGCGCCATAAGCTCAGTTCCAACAAGAAAATTGATTWTCCCGCCGAAATGTCCGCCTGCGTTGCAGATCTCACAGCTGATTTCAGTTTTGCATACATGAAAGAGGCATTCGTCGCCGCTCTCCTGGTCATAGTCGCGCGCACCTCCACTTCTGCCAGTCACAAGAACAGGCATCGGGAAGATAACTTGAATGGTAATATATTATGGAAGGAGTTGAAGAAACAAATTGAGGCGTTGAGAGATGAAATGGATGGAGATGATGACGAGAGTACTGCCTTAAGCGGAATGGCCAGTCAGCTCTTACCTGCTATGAGCGGTATCATGGATAGACCGTCCTCAGCGATGCCAATAGATATAAGAAGCGCTCATCCCACTACGGCTAATTATGCTGCGCAACGATCGGAAGCCTTCAACGCTCCAACTGGAGGCAGGGGATATTCTCCCAGTATTGGATATACTCCGAGTAGCAGTGGACTGCCGCGATACATATAAAACAACCTGCATTGTTGTAAGGAATCTATGGTTATGGAGGGAAAATGGTTTCATAGCAGGATTGTAAAGGTCGCCAAACACACTCGTTTGCCATATTTACAGGAGTTCCCGGGGCACATGAAGAAGCCTATAAGTCGGCCACAATCAATACCATATGTTTGATGTCAGTCGTTCTCTTCGAACTTTCATTCTTACACTTCTTACACTTCATACATGCTCATCATTGTTCAGGCAATAAGTATTCCGTATAATGAAACTGTACTGAGGTGGCTCGCGATCAGATCCGCGAACACTGCCGGCGGTTTCAATGTCTCATGCAACCCGAGGGAATGAATTCTATTGTCTCCGGGAGAGCGAGAGAATAGCAGGCGTTGCCTGAACCAGTGCCAAGGGAGAAGAGTACGAGCAAGTAGCCATGGCTCCAAATACTTCGGCTCCTAAGGTGAGTAGTGCTGGAATTGGGATCAAATTCGGAAACTTCCCCGAAGACTGTCAAATTATCATTATGTATTATTTATAAAGTTACAATTTTATGTATATCTCTCTTCAAAAGAGTGGGTATATTTGCAGGGAAAGCTCCATCACCCCATCCTCACTCATCGGCCCCATCATGCTCTCTTGCATTCATTATTCATCATCAAGGATACTACTCGCCAATCTCCCAAAGAACGGAACTTCGCATCGATCAAGTGTATCCGCTAGAGCCACATATCAGTAATAGCTCCCAAAGTTGTGGACAGTCAAGTTTACCGTCTCGATATGCCCGCATAGTCAGATACGCAATCAGCACGATATCTCCTACGAAGAATAACCATGAGAGGAACGACGACCAGGAGAAGATAAGGTGCACGACGAAGATTGCTGCAAATAACAAGGAGGATTGCCAGGCGTGAAATCTACAAACATAAATCAGTACTTTCCGCCAATCGTCCATCTTATATCCCAAGAGCAGCTGTCACCTGGCATAGCAGAGTGTCACTCACCGCACATAATCGCTTTTCTGTTCTAGAACCAGTAGCAGTACACCTCCAGCAGGTGGCAGCAAAAGATAAGCAAGACAAGCTTCATAGTCCAATCTTATAGGCAGCGACGTCTCGAATTCATTCAGTCGTCCTCCCCGTCCAGCTTCAACGTCTGCCGATGTCGAGCCATCATTGCCAAATGGTGCCCACGGGTTCGCGAGAGGGGAGGGGCCTTTGGTAGGGGATGCGAGGGCAGGAGAGAAAGATGGACGACCGGGGGAGAAGGAACGGCGAGCAGCGGATTCGTTGTCTGGTGGTGGAGAGAGCGCGCGGTGAGTTTCGGGATTCTGGTCTTGGTAGGGTGCGAAGTCCATGATGGTAGGAAGGGTGTGTAGAAGGCAATGAAGTGTGTTTTGTGGTTGTGGAGTGCTATAATGATTTTCGAGGGCGCAGGTGAACTGCGGTTGTCTCGTGCTCCTACGTCAGCCTCGGGCCACAGGGCTACGAAGGCGCTAGCACGCGATAAATGGACTGCGAATCTCGGCCTTGCCAATCACGAGATTTGAAGACATATTAATTCATGGTTCCTGGGTATTTACCACTGTATATTCATGTCCTGATCATTCTGCCTTACTACAGCAGCCGACAATTTTGTACGCGCCAGATCGGGACTTCCTCGAATAAACTCCCTGCTTGTGCCAGACGACTCAAGGACCCCATATGCATTGTAACAACAGTTCTCAAATCACGTCCTCAAAACAGTTTCCCTCCAGCTCCGATCCAATACGGTGTCCTCTTGCCCTAGTAGTTCCTTTCTCCGTTCCATAATATCAAAAATGTTCTTATTACCATCATTCGTTATTCATCGAAATTCCATAGCGGAAAAGCATCCACGATCTTCCACGTGCTTCAGCTCTAGTTGTTGAAATCTGTCAAGACTCGAATGTATCAGCAAGAAAACTTTGGATTGCGAAATGGAAAGGTTCRGGCATACTTCTCGCTCTTTG
The DNA here is from genome assembly GCA_003988945.1 of Chaetoscypha palmicola. NCBI lineage: Eukaryota > Fungi > Ascomycota > Leotiomycetes > Helotiales > Helotiaceae > Chaetoscypha > Chaetoscypha palmicola. Next base: position 24,987 of record QYAH01000406.1, on the reverse strand, counting down.
CGTGGAAATATATCCCGCTGACAGTCCCCTGGATCTGATTGAAGCAGATATAATAGAAACCTTCGAAGCTGGCTCCACTTATCGTTCGCACTCGGTGATCGGGAACTAAAAAGTGTTCTTTCCATCTCATGAAAATGTTGTCCCTTTGAGCTAACTGGGGTATATGAAAATGCCCTTTCCGGGCAGCCTTTTGAAATGGTCTGAATGCGGAGAATTTCGCCCAATGTTGTAAATCCACTTTATCATTTGAACCCCAATCCTGATGTTGGGTTAAGAATGTATATTTTGAGCCAATGATCTCGCCTTCGAAATAAGTCGTGAGGGTGGGATGATCTTCAGTCAAGCCTATGCGTTGCCCTTGTCAGCAAAGGAAGCGTCTATGAGGGATTTTGGACCCCTGAAGGAGCTTCCAGTCATTTCAAAACGTACCTTGTATGCGCAGATACCCGCAAAGGAAAGACTCGCGCATATCCACATGCTTGATCTCAACTTGAACTTCGTATACCTGTCGTTCAGATTGTTGAGTACCGACGAATTTGCTGCCGGCACGTAGGAAAGAGGAAGGGGAGGATGGCATGAGCTGGCAAGGTTAGCAATCTACGATTCGTTTGTGATGTACGTATTGGAGTATATACTCGTATGTTTGAGAAATCGTACCCCATGGACGGTGAGCCCATATCTGAGCTGCTCAATGCGGGTAATTCGCCTTGTTCCTGCTTATCGCCTTCCGCACTTACGGGCGACAGCATGTCAGTCGCAGGTGCCTCATCATCGATGTCCATTCCCTTAGGACCTGGCGTATTCATGACTTGAGATTCCGCTGAATCGGCTGCTTGCGAATCTATTGCTGGAGGTGTTGGTTGCTGCATTACTTCAGACGAGGACACAATGGTCTCCTCGAGGGTGTTTTCCATCTCTACACTCCCCCAGCTAGTCCTGTCATCGTCGGGAGGGCATGAGGTATGCAACGGTGGTGTTGCAATGATGCTGTTGTCGCTCGACGGGGTGGGCATTTCGGGCTGCGCCCGCGCTGGCCAGGCTTGAGAGGAGAAACTCGAGTTCGAAGGTATTGATACAAGAAAGAAACGGAAGGTGAGAAGGCACAAAGTGATTAGATGGAAAATGCGATCGGAATGCAATGCATTTTCTGAAGAGAAGTTGGTATGGACGAAAGAGCGAACGAGAAGACGAGTAGCGGGATGTACAGTACTTCGTAGCGTGCGAAAACCCTTGTCGCCTTGTGGAGAACCACCTGGAGAAGTGCGTGGGGGCCAACGGTAAATAGCGGAGCGCGTGTGTGGGAGGTCACTTTGTGGAAGTTCTCCATATGAGTACAGTACCGTACATTAGGTTTGAATTTATATGGCTCCTGTCCGCACGGTCGTGAAGTCAACATTTGTGTGTAGTTACCTGYTTTATTTATCCGATGTTCAATGCATCCATATCCGGTCATTTTGCAGTGAATGTGCGTGGGTAACGTCTCGATTATTGTCTTCAAGATCGCCAAGAATCGTGACGGGCCACGAGTGAAGCTGGAGCTTCGTGACCGTTGAATACAAGGAAAACTAGCCACACACTGTGGACACCTCGCGAGGGAGGGTCGATGTCCTCCAAGAATAGATTCCGCTTGGCAAACTTTTCATTAAAGATGTGTACTGTAACACCTAACGCCTGACCCGAACCCTTTTCCTCCGAAGCCTTTTCCGGTCTAGATGGGTTTTATCTTGAAATGAAGTGCTATCAGCGAGAAAACCAAAGCCTTCAGATCCTGGACAAGGTAGTAAAACACTCGAAGTCCTTCGGGATCTTGTGACTCGGTCACATCGACGAGAGAGCCAATTTTTGCGGTCTGAAGTAGAATGTTGGTCAGTAAATACCGGCTTGAAGAGGTCGGCCTAATACCTCGAACGAAATGTGCTCTCCTCCTAATCTGATTTCAAGTTCTTGCCGTCCATCTTTGTTCTTTTGAGGCCAATTCTTGTCATCCTCTCTGTTCCTGCATCAGTCCATGTACTTTCCCATCCAAATTCCTCTCTGACGTACTTCATTATCTCACTGATCTTTATGATGCGCTTTATTTCGTCGACGAGAAGGGAGCTGACACACACTATAAGGGTCGCTCGTCAGTCCTTGCCTTTGCGACTCTAGGACTTCTCGCTCACTCTCTTTCCTGATGAGGGAATCGTTTCGGTAATTCGAATTGTTAGCGTATCGCGCGGACGCGCTTCCTCCATCTCCTAGTACCCTGAAGTCAAATTCTAATTGGTATAATTAGAAATTGTGCTGGTCGGTCAAATTGACGGAGAACTCACCAAGGAACTCGTGGCCGTGACGACCTTGGTGGCCGGAGCTTAGATAATTCCATTAGCATATTCATAGAACAATTATAAGGCTACCTACTAGTAGCGAATGTAGAAAGGRTCATTGGTTGCTGCCATGTCGAAGCTCGATATACTTCTACACGTCAATATTTTGTTCTTCGAGAAGGCTGAAGATAAATGTTAATCGAGGTTCGGCGCGCCTTGGTTGGCGGGGGATATTCCTGCCTTGCGTGGCGTCAGGCTCCCACCGCACGTTCAATTCGAATCTGTTCATTTCAGAGCTACAACTCTACAACAAGTATAGGACCATGAATATCTGATGCGCCGCACTCCACCCTCTCTCCCCTCTGCGCGAAAGGTTCATTGTCTAGATTTACCAAGCTGATCATTCGCCCCCGGTTTCACGCTTTCACACAAAACGAATAATCTCCTAGCCCCTACCCTGAACCTTCACGAATCCACGAATACAACAAGTAATCCACCACTCTGCGAACTCCTACTTTTCATACCCAGCCAACATGGCTTCCTTCCTCGAAAGCTCGTACAGCTTAGTACACCAAGACAATGCCGCAGATGTACCTACCATGTCTGATTTGCGGACACAACTGGAAAAGGGAACGGATGAGAGTAAGGTGGAAACTATGAAGCGCATCCTGACCGTTATGCTCAATGGGGATCCAATGCCACAGCTGTTGATGCATATAATTCGATTCGTTATGCCTTCGAAGCACAAAGCCCTGAAAAAACTTTTGTACTTCTACTACGAGATATGCCCYAAATTGGATGCCAGTGGGAAGTTAAAGCAGGAGATGATATTAGTGTGGTAAGAGTCTCGTTATACTTTGATGATACACATTCTGAACTCTACTTAGCAACGGCATCAGAAACGATCTGCAGCACCCCAACGAATACATCCGAGGAAATACACTGCGATTCCTCTGCAAGCTACGTGAGGCCGAGCTTATTGAACCTCTCCTCTCCTCTGCACGATCTTGCCTTGAGCATCGACATGCCTATGTTCGGAAAAACGCAGTGTTCGCCGTCGCATCTATTTTCCAGCATTCCCAAAGCCTTATTCCCGATGCGCCAGAACTTATTTCGACATTCTTGGARACTGAGAGCGATCATACGTGTAAGCGCAATGCGTTTGCGGCATTGGTTAGTATCAGTCATGACAGTGCGTTGGCATACTTGAGCAGCGTATTTGATGGAATTCCCAACGCAGATGAGCTTTTACAGCTAGTTGAATTGGAGTTCATCCGCAAAGATGCTATTCAGAATTCTCAAAATAAGGTAGGAAGACCAAAGGATGCTGCGGAGTCACTCGCTAATCGTCACAGGCTCGTTACTTGCGACTTATCTTTGATCTTCTGGAAGCTGGTGCAAGCACAGTGGTTTACGAGGCCGCATCCTCCTTGACGGCTTTGACTAGCAACCCTGTTGCRGTCAAGGCTGCAGCCGCGAAGTTCATAGAGCTTAGTATTAAGGAAGCGGACAACAACGTCAAGCTGATTGTTCTGGATCGAGTGGACCAATTACGGCAGAAGAATGAGGGTATTTTAGATGACTTGACGATGGAAATCCTGCGAGTCCTCTCGAGTCCAGATATCGATGTTCGGAGAAAGGCGCTRGGAATTGCATTGGACATGGTCTCYAGCAAGAACGTCGAAGAAGTTGTTCTCCTCTTGAAGAAAGAATTGACAAAGACTGTCGACCAAGAGTACGAGAAAAATAACGAATACCGACAACTCCTCATACACTCAATACATCAATGCGCAATCAAGTTTTCCGAGGTTGCGGCTAGCGTGGTAGGACTATTGATGGACTTCATTGCGGATTTCAACAACACATCTGCCGTWGATGTTATTTCGTTCGTGAAAGAAGTCGTCGAAAAATTCCCAAAACTACGGCCATCGATTGTCGAACGTCTGGTCTCCACCTTAAGCGAGGTTCGTGCCGGCAAAGTATATCGCGGGGCTCTTTGGATTGTTGGAGAATACTCGCTCGAGGCAAATGACATCAGAGATGCTTGGAAACGAATACGTGCTAGCTTGGGAGAGATTCCGATTTTGGCGTCCGAGCAGCGTCTTTTAGATGAGGTCGCCGATGGACAAGAGGYGCCTAAAGAACCCGAACAGGTCAATGGGCACTCGMAAACAGCTCCTACCGGATCGCGGAGAGTTCTTGCTGATGGAACCTACGCAACAGAAAGTGCATTGACAAGTCAATCTGCTGCAGCAGCAAAACTAGAAGCAGTCAAGGCTGCCCAAAAGCCTCCACTTCGACAACTTATCCTCGATGGTGACTATTACCTGGCATCTGTTCTATCCTCCACTCTTACCAAACTTGTCATGCGACATTCCGAGATCTCAAAAGACAAGGCTCGCACAAACGCCTTGCGCGCCGAGGCAATGTTAATCATGATTTCTATCATTCGAGTGGGACAATCGCCGTTTGTTAAGGCCCCTATCGACGAAGATTCAGTTGACAGAATCATGTCGTGTGTAAGATCCCTTGCTGAATTCGCCCAAAATAAAGAGCTTGAGACTGTATTTTTGGATGACACCCGAAAAGCATTTCGTGCAATGGTCCAAGTTGAGGAAAAGAAGCGTGCGGCCAAGGAGGCTCAAGAAAAGGCAAAGAGTGCCGTCCAGGTTGACGACGTTGTCTCCATCCGACAACTGGCTAAGAAAAATGCAGGTGACGGAGCTGACGAAATCGAGCTCGATCTCGAGAAGGCTACTGGTGGTGACTCGGCAGTCGAAGATCTCTCGTCAAAGCTCAGTCGTGTCGTCCAATTAACTGGATTCTCTGATCCAGTCTACGCAGAAGCTTACGTCAAGGTACACCAGTTCGATATTGTACTCGACGTTCTTCTGGTCAACCAAACCACCGAAACGCTCCAGAATCTTTCTGTTGAATTTGCAACACTAGGTGATCTGAAAGTCGTGGAGCGGCCAACAACGCAAAATCTTGGACCTCACGACTTTCAGAATGTTCAGTCGACGATCAAGGTTTCGTCTACCGACACAGGTGTTATCTTCGGCAACGTCGTTTATGATGGAGCTAGCTCGACCGAGAACAATGTGGTCATACTCAATGATGTCCACGTTGATATCATGGACTATATACAGCCTGCAGTCTGCACAGAAACCCAGTTCCGAACGATGTGGACCGAATTTGAATGGGAAAACAAGGTCAATATTAATTCGAAAGCCAAATCGTTACGGGATTTCCTAACGCAATTAATGGCCTGCACGAATATGAGTTGTTTGACTCCAGAGGCTTCCCTGAAAGGAGATTGTCAATTTTTGAGCGCGAATTTGTACGCACGAAGCGTTTTTGGTAAGTCACCATGTCATAGCTCGATCTCAAGATTTCCTAACCCATATCTAGGCGAGGATGCACTTGCAAATTTGAGCATCGAGAAGGAGGGTGAGGATGGCCCGGTGACTGGATTTGTCCGCATCCGAAGTAGGTCACAAGGTTTGGCGCTGAGCCTCGGATCATTGAAAGGTCTGAATAAGGTGGGGGAGGTTGCTTGATGGGGGAAGATGTGGAGCACGATAGTGACCCAAGTGTTACAGGCGTACCCTTTTGAGGCCATGTCGGACTTTGTCACACTTCTAATGAAATATGATGATAGCTACTTCAGCAGAGAGCCTGGATGAAGTAAGGACGGGCAGGACTCTGCGGCTTGAGATTTAAGCGAGTTGTGTGTCAAGACCCCAGGCTACGATGGCAGTCATTATATAATGRATGGCGCAGAAAAGCAAARGGGAGTGTTTATCTAGATCTCGAGAGGGGGCTTACCAACAAGAGATCTTACATCTTCTGATACGAATGAGACAAATGCAAACGTGCATGCAAACGTGCCTGCAGGGTGAATGAGACGCTTGTCCAATGCCAGCTTCAGCTGGACATCTTGATTACCTAGGTACAGCCTAGCATAGCAGCTGTACTGTACTTCGAAGTATTGCAAAGTACAGCTCAGAAATTGGCGAATGAGAAGCAATATGGATACCGCGGATCGCGGCGACTGACAGATGGAGCGCGGAAAGCAGCCTGAACGGGCAGAATCAGATGCAAAAGCACCAGCTTGCCACCAAGACGCTCGGTTCGGCATATTTTGACATTTCGGACCGACGCACGCGCCTTGGTGTACTGTACCTACATATAGGCATGGACATCTGGACTCTCTGTCTGAGACCACAAAGGAAACSAATCCCCTCCCCTCCCCTCCTACACCGCGCATTTTCTTAATCTCATAACATCGAGACGGACTACGATGACTACGGTATCAAAGATCACTATCTCGACATGACCTCGCCCTCCACATCTGCCGACAACCCTTTTGTCGATCCCAATCCCTCCTTCGATGAGAATGGACGCGGCAGTTCCTTCGCGATAGATTCTACCCTGGCCGTTGGTAAAGATGCATCACTGACGTTGGGAACCGACTCGTTGATCGTGTTGGGTGAGTCGCAGATGTTTTAGCACACGGCGACCAGGACTGATTACGTCTAGATGATTCGTTTGAGAATAAAGATAGCGCGAACTGCTGTGGACTATGGCCATCCGGTACTTTTCCGACATGTCCGTAAGCCGTAGAATAAAATTAATCATCAGTAGGGACTGCAAATACCCGCGCGATTCCCTTCTACAATATCCTGTGGGCCGAGCTAGTAGATTCTCAGCTCACGATACAGTATGCATCTTTGATATCAAAGACCGTAGTTCGAGCTGCGACCTTGACTTACCCTTTCGAATATCAACAGGTGGAACTCGTGAACAAATGGGTATATAAGTTGTTGGACAGATCATACGGAGAGTCTCAGAAGAAGAAGAGGCTGAAGGTCCTGGTCAATCCGCATAGTGGAAAGGGGAGCGCAGAGAAATGGTACCGTCGAGATATGGAGCCGTTGATCAAAGCGGCGCAATGCAGCATTGATATGGTCATGACCAAGTACATGGGCGAAGCGGTCGAAATTGCAGGAAGCATCGACGCTGATGATTTCGACGTCGTAGCATGCTGTTCAGGAGACGGTCTTCCTCACGAGGTGTTCAACGGGCTTGGGAGAAGACCTGATGCTAAGAAAGCCCTATCAAAACTTGCGGTCGTCAACATACCTTGTGGAACCGGTAATGCGATGAGTTGTAACTTGAACGGAACAGCTAGCGCCAGTCTCGCTACTCTAGCTATGATTAAGGGGATTCCAACACCTTTGGATTTGATCTCCATTACTCAAGGAGAAACGCGGACCCTGAGCTTCCTATCACAGTCAGTAGGAATAGTCGCGGAGTCCGATCTCGCAACTGAGCATCTGAGGTGGATGGGAGACCTACGATTTACGTATGGCTTCCTGACACGTCTCTGGGGGAAAACGGTATACCCTTGTGATATAGCGGTCAAGGTCGCTATTGATAATAAAGCTGAAATTAAGGAGCACTACAACAGAGAAAAGACCAATTATGAGCCGCCGAGCGAGAGGAGAGGGTATAAAAGTCTGCTCGACGACGATGCTTCAGGTAGTAGTGGGCATGAGGATGGCCTACCAACCCTAAGATATGGAACAATTAATGATAAGCTTCCCGAGGGCTGGGAGCTTTTGCCATATAACAAACTCGGAAACTTCTATTGTGGGAATGTAAGAATACAGTCTTCCCCATCCCCCACTCGGCCTAGAGCTAAACTAATTTCCATTAGATGGCGTACATGGCAGCCGATGCCAATTTCTTCGCGCCAGCTCTACCAAATGACGGATACATGGATCTCATCTGCATCAATGGTGACATTTCACGAGTATCTGCAATCCAGATGATGCTTAGCGTAGACGTATCATCCAACAAGTTGTTCGACAACCCTGGAGTGTGGTACCGCAAAGTTCTCGGATATCGCATTATACCCAAGGATCAAAAAGACGGTTACATCAGCATAGACGGCGAGCGCGTTCCTTTCCAACCATTCCAAGCGGAAGTACATAAGGGGCTTGGAACGGTCCTCTCAAAATCGGGACACATGTATGAGTCCCCTGGACCGTTGTGATTTTACTTTTCAGAGGTTCGAAATATTCGATGATATTTCTAATATAAAAAGATGGGATGGGCGTTCTTGACAAACTTTTGTGGATTGGTGGAGGAGAATCTTTTAATTGCACCAGAAGATACCCAGAGGTGGCAACACGCCATCGGGAGCGATTTGCGAGACATCAGAATTATCTTTCTGTATATTCCAGCGAGGATATGAATATTACGTAGCGAATTGGTCTTTTGATTCCTGAACGCCTTGCTCGATGCCCTGAACGCCTCTAATTTCCAAACAACAACTTTTGGTATCATCCATTAATCCTGAAATCCTTCCCATTCCCCCTCCTTTGTCACAACCTCAGGCTCCGGTCTTTCGTTGCCAGGTATCCTCTCATCATCCAAAGCTTCTCTCGCTTTAATCCTCACAGTCTTCGTGGGACTTCCTTCCCTTAATTTCAATATCGGCGCCATCATCAGGTCCTGTACTGCTCTCTCTTCTTCCGTGTCACCCAACACACCCACCCTTTCCAGCTCATCGACCCAAATATCGATAACATGAAATTTCAGTCCCATGGGAATTCTCATATCGTCCACATTCAAAGCCGTCTCCTCCATCATACTCAACACCCCAGTCACTAAATCCTCATCCCAATCCCCATCCTTCAGAACATTAAACGTAGATCCAACATACCGTCTCGTCAACAGCAAGAACTTCTCCATCCGTAACACATCAATCAAATTCCACTCCCTCGCCAAGGTTTGCCAGAAAGCGCGTAGGAAGGGCATAAGGGTTGCGGGCGGTAGAACTGGAAGGAGTGCAGCGAGGGAATTGGCTAGATTCTGCTGCGGGATCGGCCGATCGGAGAGCCACATTGAGTAGAATAGTCCTTTGTGGAGTTTTAGGAGCTCGAGGGGTGTTAGGGTTCTGTGGCCTGAGAGATAGGTTCGGAGGGACTCGAGAGCCTTGTCGCGGGTAGGTCTGTCTGTTGAATCGTTAGTAATGCGATTGCACAAGAAACGTATGGGTTTAGAATTTACCATTGGCTGCTAGTTGTTTTACGAACGGGGTGTCTTGGATTGTAGGATCGTCCATTTTGTCGATTGTGCTTTGAGTAATTGGCGGGAGTTCTGGAGGGGCTGCGATAAGATCTTGTGCTTGCAGAAATTATTTATACGTGGTCCGTGCACAAGGCTGGCCTTTTCTCTGAGTTCCTCCAATGCGTGATCRTGTTTGTTGTATGCAAGGCTCGCGAATGCTTCTCAAACAATTAAAACGCCAATGACAAAAGCGACCAATCGGTCAGAGGATAATCCGGAAGGCTTCGCTTCTTCATCTTGAATCAATTGTTGCGTCAAAGGTTCAGGCCCAGCCCAGAAATCAATATGGGTCTCTTTAGGGAGACTTACCGCGCGCATTTCGAGGAGCATGAGAATCCGGAGCATCCTGTGAGTTCATTTTCCCTTCAGATACGATCGCGGATGATCAGATTATTGTTGCATATTTCCAAATGTCAATATCGGTGACGCGAGGCTTTCRCTATACGAACTCTGTATTCAAGATCTAGTCCGGTCTTACGAATTGCCTGRTTTTTGAAAGACGTACTACTCGCTTTGACATTCTTCATTCACCAATATTGAGGTATAGTCTCTGTGAGGTGCATAAACTTGCATTGAAGACTATACGGGGCTATTCCTCAAGAGAATGCCTCTCAGCTTATGCTTCAAACTGCTRACAGTCACTTTAGGGAATCTCAAGTTGCCATTGGTGTCAGATTGGACAATTCAGCACTCATACTACGGCGTACATATCTATCATAAACGGGGTAGACACCGAGTGTATTCCCCAAGACTTCGTCTTCATACAGCATTCGCAGCCAGGAGATGGGGTGGAACTTCCAGACCCAGCCTTCTTTAGTGGTTGTGACTGCAAGAAGAACAACGGGTGCAAAGGAGACTCGTGCAGTTGTCACCAGGACATGGCCGACCCTGATTTGCGCATCTACGAGTCTATCGATGGCGGTATCTACCTAAGTGAAGAATATTTGGATACTCGAGATCCTATTTATGAGTGTCAGGAAGCATGTAATTGCGAGGAGAATTGCCAGAATCGAGTGGTCGAGCATGGTCGTACTATACCTCTGCAGATATTTCGTACCGACGATCACCGCGGTTGGGGTAAAGAACATTTCCCATATTTGTCGCAACGTGACTTACGTGTAATAGGTGTTCGCTGCCCTGAAGATATCAGAAGAGGCCAATTCGTGGATCGATACGTGGGAGAGATCATAACTGCTGAAGAGACCGAAGCCCGTCGGCAAAACTCAGATATCGCTGCCAAGAAAGACGTCTATCTCTTCGAACTCGACAAATTCAAGGATGACGCAGATCGGGATCCGAGTTTGGCGGTGACTGTATTTGTCGATGGCGAATTTGAATCTGGCCCAACTCGCTTCATCAATCATTCCTGCGATCCTAATCTACGGATTTTTGCTCGAGTCGGCGATCATGCAACAAAGCGTTTTCACGATCTAGCATTCTTTGCTGTCAAAGACATCCCTGCAGGTACTGAACTCACGTTCGACTATGTTGATGGGGAAGATGAGAAGCTTGAGGAGGAAAAGAAGAATCCAGATCAGAAGAAAGAGATGACGAGGTGCTTGTGCAAGTCGAAGAAATGTCGTGGCTATCTGTGGTAATTTTCAATTGAAAGGATACGCCGAGTCTGCGCGCCGTGCTTCTTAGGAGAGTATTTGGCTGGAGATTTGGAGAGATTGGAAAGCTTTCCGTGGCATGATGGCGTGTATTTGGAGTTGGGGATACCCGAGCGGCGAGCGATTGAGCGCCAGTCTTGAGATCATTTTTGTGTTATTCTCGGACGAAAACAGATTAAGAAACAAGTGTTTGATAGAGAAGCACACTAAGAAAATCGATTAGATGGGAAATACTTTGAGGCGTGAGATGTCCTCCCAACTTCATACTTCGCTAATCGTTTACTCAGAGACGCAAGTGATTTTTCTGCTGTTAAGAGTTACGAACAGTGTATTAAATGAGTAGAGTAGAGTAGAGTAGTAGGTACTACTCTATACCCACTACTCTACTCTACTCACGATAATTAACCTACTACTCAACTCTACTCTACTCTACTCATGGGTAGTTTAAGTAGAGTAGAGTAGTTATAAGTAGCGCTATATATGTTATATCTAACTAATCAGATTACTCGGATCTAGATAAGTGAGACTAACTCGCTTAGTAATAGGGGCGATCCGCTTAGAGAGAGCCCCTATTACTAAGCGAGCCCCCTTCGCTTATTTAGATCCTGTGACAAACTACTATCACGATGCTTCTTTACTAGACTTCTTCTTTACTTTAAGTAATTGTCTTAGTATAATGTATAGGCTCTCTACCTTTCTCTCTCTTTTCTCTTTAGCTTAGTTTTCTTATAATATAATATTCTTTAAGGCCTCTATTTAACTATTTAAGAGTTATAATACTAGCTACTCTATAGTATTATCCTTTAATATAGTAGAATACTAATAAGGATAGAGTTCCTATACTATCTATTATAGCTTGAAAATACCTATAAATACTAGCTACTTTAGCCTCTCTAGAGAGGATGTTTAGTATAGCCTCGCTTATAATAAATAAGCTAAGGAATAGATTATCTAAAGATACTTTTAAAGAGATAATAGCTTTAAAGAGTTAGAGTATATATAAAGAGGAGGATAGAGTAGTATGAGTAGTTTGTCAATACACTGGCAACTTACAAAGGTTCATGTGGTATTTACACCTCGCGGTATCTAATTTGTACCTCGCGTCTCACAGCAAACTGACCGACTTAGGTTATCAGTAGGCAGATCTGGAGTCATCACAATCATTCCCGCTTAGTCTACATTTTGAGTTCATCTGATGTCACGTCTCAACTTCAAAGCACGGCTATTTTCAGCTTGGTAGCGACAGTTGTACCATTTTTGTTGTGACAACGAACGCTACGGACGATCCTCGCGCTTCCTACGCGAAAAGCCCTTGCTTCTCATGCGTCTTCATATGCCGATTCAAATTGTCCTGTCGAGTGAAGCTCTTCTCCGCATCAATAGAATACTTGCAGTGCTGATGTGGACAGTAAAATCGTCTGGCGCCGGGAACGAGCTCTGGATGCTTAGCAGCCACGTGTCGCTGAAGGTCGTTCCTATACTGGAAGCATGAGGTGGCGGAAGTGCATGTTGCGACTAAACACTTGAAGGGCAGGGTGTGTCTTTTGTCGTGTCGACTGTTCTTGTTTAGAAATTGCGGGATATGGTTGAGTCTGGATTGATGACTTACTTCAAGTCACCTTGCGTCCGGAAAGTTTTGCCGCAAATGCCACAAAGAAATGATGAGGGGTCCTGTTCTGGACGAGGAACTTGTGCCGGAGAAGGTGCCGCGTCTCGATTGATGCCAGGACTAGCTGGCTCATTCTCGAAAGAGAGTAAAGGTAAAGAAGAGATATCTTGCGTTTGAGGACTGTGCCCTGTTGAAAAGTTGGAGCGATCCTTTGACGGCACCAAGTCTCCACGTGGAACGTTTAATGGAGATTGACGGTCATATCTTAAATCCAACAACCGCGGATCGATGCAAGCTTCGTCTAGATGATGATGTTGATGATTAATGYTCGAATTCGATGAGTTTGTATTCAAAATACGCTTTGTTTGCTGAGAAGGGAGGACCGGCCTCCTTTCGAACAGAGATGTGTACCAAACGCTTGAAGAAGGGTAAAAATGAGTGTGTGACTGCCCCGGGTCTGGATGCTAGACTCGGCGACAGTGAAGAGGAGAAAAGGAGGAAACAAAGGGGGAAGTCAATTTATCTCATCTGCCTCGCGCCTGGCTGCTTCTCGCTTGGTCTCATTTCCATGAGTATTTGCCAGCCATCATTTCGTCACCGCATTGCAGGCGGCTTTCCGCAGCAGGAAAAGCGGCAGCCATATTTACAGCTTCTCGGATTTGGAAATGATACGCGCTCGCCCCAAGTGATATACGCTCTCCCCGCTGAACCTATCCAAGTAACGGGAGTCCGCAGATTCGAGAACTGCACCACACTCTCTGAGTGGCTGAACCGGGCTACCTAGGCCTAGGTCGTAGGTAGGCTGTTACCGAAGAACATTAAAACTTTACGGGAATAAACAACATTATCGTCTTTTGCTTAGATGCTTATAAAAACAACCCCTCGGGCTAGGGTTAGGTTTAAGGCTAGGCTAGAGTTTGGGATAGCTGTTAGGGTTAGAATTTTCCAAGGTGTTAAACACTTCAACTCTGGGCTAGTGAAAGAAGAAAAAGTCCAAATCTCGATTGTTGAATCTGTGGTAAGTYGTACTGCTTCTCGTCGTCTCTTCAGCTCACAGACTCCCGAACTGACTATGAAAATTATCATATGTCTTAGCGTTGGTGCGTTTACTGTCTGCTACATGTGCTCGTGGCGTCTAGTCGGTATGCCTCAATTTTAGCGTGGTCTGTTCTATCTTGCCCTRGTTGGGATGCCTCAATTTTAGCTCCAGTGGCTGAATTGTTCGACAATACTTCGTTGATCGTGATGTCGATGCGCTTTTACGCACATGGACTTCATGTCTGCTGCCGGGCGGATGTTTCTCATGAATGCCGCACCAATAAACCAGGGCGGCCAGTACATCGAAGGGAAGGTTTTGTCGATGTATGCACAACATCAGATCCGTACCTTTGCTCGGCTTTCGACTATTAAAGCAGATGTCGAAGAAGACCTTTGCCAAATCCTCTGAATACTTTCGTTATCTTTCTCGTGAAAGCAGATTCAACTGCAACACAGTCAACAAGCGTCAATCTTGTCTCCTATACACTCGCAGACTTTCGTACCTTCAAGATTCCCAGGCTACACTCTAGCCTTTACAAGCCAACATGACTTCTATATTCTGTTGCTCAGACATCACCCCCTTCAAACCTCGACGTCTTGATCACGAAGCGAAATTCGAAGCATTTCTCCTCTGGGAAAAAACATCACAACCAAGCTCATCTCCGCTTTCTTCCTCCTCTGATCTCGTCCTCCCCGAGGCCACCACATTCGTCATCCAGCTCGTCCGTCAAATCAACTACGGCGCCGTCGAGTCCAAGAGATATTTCTCTGCCCAATGTGAAGCATCCTTCTCGGAGGTCACAGAGAAAGCACTCATCGAGGCTAACTTTGAGAAATTGAACTCGTAAGTAACTTTGCTATGATACTCCTCTTCTTTTGCAGGATTGTTTACTAATTTGCGGTGACGGACGCAGGTATAAGAATTATCGTTGTGCGAAGCATAATAGGTTCTTTGAGTTGAATGTGTATAAGAAGGATCCGGTTAATAAACATCATTGGCGTGCAGATATCGCTAGGCCTGGCACTGATATCGATTTACCCGCCAATGGCTCAGGCGATGTTGAGAAGAACACAACGCATCATCAGTCCTTGGTCACAGATAGCGGCAAACAAGACGTCGCCACAGCAGCGGAGGCAGAAGACAAGCTATTTATCATTCCTGGAGGTGATAATGAAGCCATCAGAGAGCCATCAACCATTGCCGACGCCATCACCTACGCCATGAGAAGAGGTCAAAAAGGAACCGGGTCGAACGGATCCAGCAGTGATGGAGACAATTTTTGCGGAGCTTACAGATACAATAGCTCCAGGTCCTCGAACTCGGATAATGGAGAGGGTGACTACACTGCTTGCAGTGCTGATGACTGCGGATATTGTGGTCGATGCATGTATTGATCAGATCCTCCATTCTCCGTGTGTCCAAAAGAGTTTGTCGGYGGGATTATAGTGCTGATGGGATACAAATGGCTGCTTTTTGCAATTTAGTGTCAAAGCTAGGGCTTGGTGGTCCAGGAAACGGGGGTTTGCGGGGTGCTTTCTTCTTAGGATCGAAAAAAAAAAATCTATGTTGGTTAAATTTGGGATGAGATGCCTTTCCATGACTGATTCGTAGCTGAGCATCAACGGTCATACGTTTCAACCACATGGGATCATCTTCTATGATGCTACATGCAAGTGATGGGCTCTATCTCTCCACTCTTTAAACATCACTCCAAGACGACCAAAAATCCCATACATTGAGAATACTAAGAAAATAATATTGCATTTCATATTCCGCAAATGTGCCCCAAATACCTAGCTAAGAAATATCAAGCAGGGCGAAAAACATATTGAGTCCCATCTGGTCCGGCTCTGAGCCTGCATCCAGTATAATCCGAAATGCACAGCACTGCTCATCACGCCTGCATTCCCTACCTAATCCTCGCTTAACCTGACCCTCAAATGAACGAGTCTGATCAAAACAAACAGTAAATGGAAAGCTACACGTCCACCAAATGTCTCGCGCTTCGGAAATGCTTAAATGGTACGCTTCAGAATGACAAAAGAGGCGCACTACAACAAGGGGAAGAAACGTGATCTGATAAAATTGCTAGGACTGGTGYGATGTTGGTTTAATGACTGCTATAAGATCGCTGTGCCACTGACCTGATATTATTCGCTGAGTGGGCTGTCGGTGKTTGCGTCAGTCAACGGTATAACTACCGTGGCGGCAGGTTTGGTGGAGAGCTGCGATGTGGTGTCTTGCGCTGTGGTGTCCTGCGATGTAGTGTCTTCGTAGTGAGGCTCCGATGGAATTTCTGCTTCTGCTCTGTTTTGTGAAAGCTCCGCCGGCAGGTCTGGTGGCGGCGTCGGTAGTGTAGTCCGCGGCATATTGACTCTAATAACTCTATCCTCAAAAATCCTAATCATCGTACCCGGCGGGTAAGGCGCGGGATTCTCACCACGCCGTAAAGCTATCGGGTCTTCCGTAAAGTCGGCTAAGCGTTTATCCTGCTGGGCTCGCCAGAAGCCATATACCGAAGCTCGGTTGAAATATACACCCGATACTCGGGTCATGTAGGCGGCRATTCGGACGTTGTCGAGGCGAGGTCTGATGGCGTGAGCGTTTACTAGGTGCTGGCATTCGGCGTCGGTCCAGTGGTGGTATTTTCTTCGGTCGGGAGATGCCATTTCATGAGGGCTGATTTCTTGTTTGGACTTGTAAAGGGATTGGTGGGGAGTGAATTGATTGGGCTGCTTAGTCAGGGACATGGTCGATATGATGATAAATGGAGGAAGGAGTGGCGGGGATTTTATGTTACATGAAAAGATAGATGGCTGTGAATGACAAAGTTAAGGAATCACAGCTCTTGAAGACAGTCTCATCATTGGCTTCCTTAGCGAGCGCGGCCAAGATTTTCTACAGTGAACATGTGAATACCAGCGGACTGGAAGCGACTAGACACATCTTAGCATTCACTCTCAGATTCGAAACTGCTCATCTTAGATGACTTGCTTACCGTTTGGGTTCTAGCAACTGTTCTTGAGCTCCACGTGTTCACGCTTGCTCAGTACAGTCCGTCTTTACATTCCAACGCACTCCTCAAATCCCTTTACGCCAGCCCTAAAGCCCTGTTCCCACTCCCAGCTATATTTACCTCTCTGGCCACTCTCGAAGAGTCTCTTCTTGACCCAGATCTCTAAACAGCCAATTTTATCCCCACCACCGCAGCCTCCTGCTATCTTACCCTCAACTCTCGCGCTGTAGAAGAAAGCAGCGTCGGAGAATCCAATATTCCAGCCTTCAGTAAAGAGGTGATGTTCGAACTGCTCATTGGGAGAGGTACTGCTCCAATAGCCTACGTGACCGCCGGTATGCTGATTGCACATTTCCCCGCGTCGCTGGTTCGCGTGCTGCAACCTTTGTTGGATGTCTCCGGCTTCGAGGGAGAGAAACTGAGGTATGAAAATGTTGGACTTTCTATTTTGTTCAACGAAGCCCCACTCGCCTCCTTCCATCCAATCCATYTTRAARGTCCAGAAGAATGCGCCGCCAGATTTTTGRTACCATTGGTGGGATTGTGCTTGTCCAAAGTGTTTGACCAGAGCGTCCTTGTCACCAGGGTCGGATCTACCCCAGGTCTGGCCGTCAAGTACATTAGACCTAAAAGAAATGTCAATATTACTTTAACAAAACATAGTAAGATTCATACCATTCTCCGACGATGACCTGTGCTTCACCCGCATTGTATAGACTGCCTGGGTTCACCTCGGCTAGTTCGGATGGAATCCTTCCAATGATTTCCTGGGGGCTGCATGCTCTATCTTTATCACTGAAAGTGAAGTACCGATGTGTGTCGATTACAACCGGAGTCCTCCTGTTATGGTGTGGATGTCGAGAATTTGCCCACTTCAGAGCCGTAGGCAAATCCCAAGCGTCACTGACATAAACSGGTATGTTCTCATCGACACTTCCAACRATATCGATGACTTCGGAGTAGAATTCATACATTCCACCAGCATTATGACAAGACTCGTTGACGATTTGAAGACCCAGAACTCCTTGCATGCCGTTGCGAATCTCGGAAGCCATGAAGTGAAGAGATTGTTTTGCTAGCTCGAGATTGCGGTGATTTCCCCAGAGTTCTGCTGTGTGAGTATTGATTCCGGAATGATCTTCTCCATTTGCACCCCCTGGAAGRCCATGAAGATCAAGCAGCACGCCAATTCCATGATGGTGAGCTGCTGCGACGAATTCTCGGACAATAGCCTACACGAAAATTAGCCAGAAAATCTCCAAAACTTCTCGACAAATGACCCTGCTATTTTATGATTATACTTGACCCGTCTTTATGTCCAAAATTCTATAGAACAATAGATCCACCAGCATCCGGTATGCATCGAATCATCTGACCGGCCCCGTCACAGRACCATTGGAACTAAAGTCGAGGARAATCTCAACTCACTTACCCAAGCATTCCAGTACACACCTTCCAGACCCTGCCACGCACTGCCATTCAATCGCTCACCCAGCTGATTGCCTCCCATAATCCACCATCCCACCGGCAGTCTAATGCTGGTGCACCTCGCGGAATTTTTCAGCCAGTTCCAATCTTGTTCGCTCACGGCATTTCTCCAATGTCTCTCCCAGACATTTCTGGTTTCATCAATTCCCTTCTCCTTCACACTAGCAGTCACCGCATCCAACTCACTTGTGCCCTGAGCTGAGTCCAGGAACATGGATCCACTRAGCCATTTCTCCAGAACGAAGATAGTACCAAGGTTAGTACCTTGGTGGTATCGATAACGGAATATATCGTCGGGAGTGGGAGGACCTATTGTTGAGGGTTGATTCTGCTGAATTGATTGTTGTGGTGCAGCAGGTGCTTGGCTTCCTTGGCCTCCTAGAAACTCCTGTGAGAAGGCATCTGCTTTTGCTTCCAGCTTACTGAAGAACTTCTTCATGGTTGCTGTGTGTGTAGTTGAATGGTAAGACAAGGAAAGCAGATGACGGTGGAATCACAGTAGATGTGTTGTAATTAGAAAGGAATGAAAGATAAGACGCTGTAAAGCAGGTTTTAGTACTCCGTATATGTGGGTAACAGATCGGTAAAATCCACCTGCATACAGTACAGGTGTCGTGACGATCTCATCTTCGTAGCAGCTTACCTATTGTAATTGGGAGTTAACAATTCGGTCGCACGATGTGCGTAATGTTTGACCTCGAAAATTCGTAGAGACTACCTAGGTATAGTCCTTGCGCCAAAGCTCGGGTGTCACAGAGAAGAAAAGGGGGGCCCTTGACCTCCAGGGAGGTCGGTATCGACTTCCACGTGACGCGGATAAAACACGATTTCAAATGTTGCACTTCCGTTCCGGTCCCACGTTTGTCTGCTTCGCACGATGAGTGGCCGGTTTTGCAAAGAGCTTCCCCAAACCTCCCACAGCCAATTGAAAGAGGCACGCGACATTTCAACTCGACCCTAACGGATTTGCCGGTGAACGTGTATCTGGCAATTGATGAAGACGAGTCAAGATAGTCCTCTTGTACTAGGCTGAGTCTGGCCGTCAGGATGGCTTTGGAGACGCTCCCGTCCATGTGGTGTAGGAAGTTTTATACCATGAGCCGTTGATGCCGCCCCTCGCTCTTCTCCTTGGTCTTTTCCCGAGACGAGAGTAGACGGTGCTTTGTTCTTCGTTCTTTCCTACCTCAGAGAATTTGTCTGTATACTCTTTTTCCTGTCCTACGTGGGGGTGCAACTGGAAGTCCAGTACAGTTCAGTACGCGAGACCGTCACCCAGCCCTCAAAGAGCCAGCTGGACGAGCGTACGAGTTACAACATGCCTCGTCCTCAACATCCGCCGACTCCAGCTTCGTCGACGGAGATCAAGAGCAAAGATGGACTTCAATTCTCGTCGTTGCAGATGTCCTTTGAGCTACCTCCGCCTGCTGTAACTGGCACAGATACACGGCCATCCTCGTCAAGCCTCTCCTCGAAATCTTCTTCAGCCTCGTCCTACCACCCGAACTCAACTTCCCCAACATCACCCGCGATTCCTGCTAGCGAGGTTGTCAAGACTCGTCGACGRTCTTCAATCGCACAAAAACCAAACCAAGACGCTTTCGCTCTTCCTCCACCACCCACGAGATCGAGGAAGATAATCCAGATGAAGCCCAAAGGACCAGCGGAAGAGGTGGCAGACGGGATAAAAGAAGTTGCAAAGGATACGGCTGCAAAAGCTACGACTACTCCAAAGAAGAAGCAGCCATCCTCGACAAGCGTCGCGGGGCGCAAGATTGCGAGGAAGACAGCACACAGCTTGATTGAAAGGCGGAGAAGATCAAAGATGAATGAAGAATTCGGCGTATTAAAGGACATGATACCTGCGTGTACTGGTGAAATGCACAAATTGGCAATCCTACAGGTCACTTCTCCACACCTCTGATAGTACCAATCACTAATAATTATCAGGCATCTATTGATTATGTACGATACCTGGAAGACTGCGTTGCAAAATTAAAGACTGAGAACACTCGTGCAAATGCCGCGCCATTGAACGAGACTTTTCAACATCCTCCGCCAGTCCGACGAGACTCGAATGATACCCCTCGCCAATTTTCGTCATACGAAGACGACGGCGATGTCGAGATGGGTGGTTCTGAAGTGCCATCACCTGCGTATTCCACGCCAATGCCTCAATCAAATCGGCCATCTGCCTCTCCAGCTCTCGTTCCTCAAGATGCTCGTAATAGACAGGATTCATACTCCTCTGTATCGACGGACCAGCAGCACTACAGCTTTGCTGCGTCAAACACAACATCTCCAGCACTTGGACCATCAAATTATGATTACTCCCGGAGTCTCCCCTCCGTTGGATCSGCTCTCACAAGTCCTGCCTTGCAGCCGCAGCGAGATCTCGACCAAGAAGCTACCGCCGCATTGTTGATGCTCAATACAGATAGACGAGGTACTCACGGAAGAGGAGGAATGAGTGTAAAGGATTTGTTAAGCGCATGATTATGACGAGTACGGGTAAAGACGGGATATCTTCTGGCGTTCGGTCGGCTGGTGGGCGGGTGGTCGTTCGGAGAGCGGGCTCCGAACTTGCTTTTGCTATTGCTGCATCATTTGCTGCCTGCTTGTAAGAACGAAAATAATATAGAGAAACGTTTCTACCGCGCTGGATATGTCATTGATCCTCTATTTCAATTACCGAAACCCTGTCATCGGCTACGCCTTCTTTCACTCAATTGCTCAAGAGATCTCATTGACTGTCATTCTAAGCTTTCAACTGCACTCAGGGCTTTGATTTGTCTGCCTACGCTGAGATGTCGTGAGCTTCCCGGAGGAGTATTTCACAGAAACGAGTCGAGGTCTACACTTCCCCCGCAAGCAGTCGTATCTAGAAGCGGTCAGTTCCATCATTCAACTCCGTAGCACTGATTCGAAGTAACTTACCAAGATTGTACTGCTTCGCAGCAGCAGAACTCCAACCTCCCATGAAAGTGGTCACGGTATTGACACCTGGGCTTCTATCAAATTGCACAGCCCAAAGCGGGAGATCAGAACCAATATCYGTYGATCTCGATCCAAACATCCCGCTCCATTGATTACTACAAAAGGTCAGCTTCAACTCCAACAAGCACATACATAAACGCTTACCCATTCGCATAGATACCCCAAGGTCTCCCCGTAGCCTTCAAAGCAACAACCCAATYTCTAGCCAACTGCGTGTTCGCAGCCGCACCTAARTTCCACGCATTACAAGCATCTCCATTCGCCGTACTMGTCGGCTCAATATCAAACCAGTACTTCGATATACTCATCGAATTCGCATCGACAACACCCAAGAACTCATCAAGCTGCGCAGCAGGACTCTTACAAGCTACTCCTGTACTCTGAGTGCCAGTACACGGAAACATATATGCATCAATCCTATTGACACCCGCAGCTCTCGCAGCAGCGTAATTATCAGTGAACCCAGCTTTAACAGCTCCTCCTCGCGCACACCCTTGAATATAACCCTGCAAAGCAACGACCTGGAACGAACTAGCCGCGCAACTCCAGAACGCASCACTCTGCGTGGTTGAGATATCGATCCCAAGCACYCCTGCRCCTGTTCCACCACCACTGCTTGGAGCGCAGCATTGCACGTCTGAAGGACCCGGACAGAACCCTGGGTAGTAGGTACCGGCGCAGGTTTGGGAGTTGGGTTTACATACTCCGGGACCGGAGGAGGGCRTGCAGGTTGTTACGCAGCATTGGATGGTTGATGCGCCGGGACAGTRGCCGGAGATGTATTGGCCTCCTGTGCAGGCGCTGGATGTTGATGAGCAGAATCCGGGGCCGGATGGGGTGGTGCATGCTGTTGTTGCTCTTTTTGTTAGTGCTGTGCCGGATATTGTGGTCGTGAAGCTTGCAAGAAGAATTATGAGAAAATGCATGTTGGATATCGAAACTTATGTGATCTCACAATAATACGTGCTAAGCTCAAAAACGGGCAACTTATTATATATAATCAAGCTCCCAAGATCTGCGCCAAAGTCCCTATCCCATTCGCGTAACACAACACCAAATCCTACACTCCTGCCAATCCTGTCGCGCATGTGGTTCCTGCAGCAAGGTGTCATAACCCTACTTTACGCCCGCATTCATTACATGCTCCGAAAGTGATCGCCGCGATTTTCGCGGATGTGGTAGGTACGAGGGACGCCTGCCTGATGGAGAAAGCGGCTGATAATACGTGTGCGCTTCAGCTGAAGGCTCGGATATGACGTCTGCGGAGAAGTCCTTGGACCTTGGAAGATTAATGAGATATTGTTTGAACGTGTGACTTTCGAGGCTGGAGGGGTTACTTAGGTCCGATAAAATTTAACCTCTTCAAGTAGTCATTACTTGTTACTGACACCTAGATAGGCTTAACTTTCAGTCAACAAGGTACGGAGAATTCAGGGGGGGGGCCAATTTCGGGGCCAGGGACTGTATGAAGTACAGTCGATCAATGATGTCTAGGTTCGAGAACAATGATCTGAGTAGGATTTTTCTCTCATGAAACAGTTAGAGCTTCTATTCACACACTGATCTACTATTATCGATATGTTAAAAGAATTCTGGGAATGTTACAAGCCAGCGTCTCATACCAATTATCGGGAGATGCGCCATACGGTGAAACTTGTTATGATAGCTGTGAAATAAGAGAGTAAGAGCTCTTGCGGATGGAAAGGATGGTCTAGGACAGCTTTAATACCTTCCTTGGAATCAAGAGAATTTGCGTCGCTGTGAAAGCAGCAACAGCGGGAAAGTAGAGCTCTTCGATCTACGTGATTTTGGAGCACTAGGAGCTGGACACTCCGAGATCTCGACTCGATAACACATCCGTATGATATGCTATTCGATCTATGTCAACCTAAAAAGTGCCTCTCTGATGTTATTAGGAACAGAACGCGTTACCAACTTTGGTTACAGAGTTTGAGCAGGCCAGTAGTTTTGTGTGTATAGAACTGAACAAACAGACGAAATCAGCTCTCAAGGCTATGAATGGTAGTTGGGTTTCAGATCGATTGATATACTGAACCCTGGTACATTAGTACTCACTCTCGGACGTTTCTTCTCATACGGAAAGGTATGATAGTACCCTGCTGCATAGAAGACCACGCAATACTGAGATCAAGTCATATTACTTAAGTACCCAACATATGTCGATTCAACCTCGAGCAGGCCCATAATTTTACCGCCATTATTTAATCATAAATGTAAGGTATTCATTCACTCTCCGGGCATCCACTAGAAAAGTCGCAAAGACATCTGGCATAAATCATCGAGCACCCTCCCGATCTTATGGTGATCGCTAGAGTAGGCAGTGGTATTACGGGTACAGGGGGACTACTATTGAGCCATGAATTAGTACAGGCTATCCTTAAAGCGGGAAACTAGCGCACGAGCAGACTCACGATAATATGGCTTCAGCGAGTTCTGCATATGTATTATAACGATTCTCAGACTTGCCTGTAACGACATACTGGCCAGCTTCAGAAAATCACCAAGAATTTTCTATGACTCGAGGTACGAATCAACTCGCAAAGGCTCGACAACAGTGTTCTGCTGAGTATTTGAACGCAGTGCTGATTTACTGAGATGTTGTAAGAGAGCAAAATTCGAGAATACTTAAGTACGATGGAGTATATATCAGTGCTCCTCCTATTAGCCTACACACCTCTCGCTTCAATCATTCATAGTATCATTCTCATCGCCTTCTGAGCTTCGGGTCGTTTGGTAGCTCTGGCATACAGTGGCATTCCACAGATTCGTACYAGAATAGACGTTGAAGAAGTAGTTTCATCTGCCACACTTGACCATAATGGARAAGAAGATACTTGAGTGAGTTCTCTTCACACGATTCGGGACATGGGAAAGTATGACTRTTTGCAACCTGCCTTTCGCARACTTAGTGAGTGTAGATAGAACGACATCTTGTGTCAGATCAAGTACAAAGATTGCAGAGATGATGCGATGGTAAGTACGAACAACACTTTCTGAATTGATTGATACATGAAATGGTTGACTACATCCACTTCGACGATGAATTACGTACTTGGAGCGCAAGCCAACAAGAATCTCATATTTCCCTCTGAGTTCCCACGATACTGAAATCCTCCACTCTTGAACACAGAAGTTCGTCGAAGTAAGATATTGTCTTTCCTCGTTTGCATGAAGTGAAATTTGCCCATGGGGTAAGACCTTGTCGCTAGACTTTAGCGAACAGGGATGAAGCTAGAATTTGGGGGTGCCATCCGATATTGTTGTCACAAATCCTAAAAGTTGAATCTACCTTACCAAGCATCTACAGAGAACTTTGATCTCAACTTGTCAGAACTAGCCGACGTTTTGTACTGGCAAGACTGTACTTCTGTGTACAACTTTCTCGTAGGAAAGTATCTCTTACTCTGCGGTACTGCGACTTTTTAAGGTTGTGTCTTGGAACGTCGGTGTGGTAGTTTTATGGGTACTCTCATGGGTCTATAGCCAACTATAGCATGTCTATAGACCCATTCCACCGTGCACACGCGTTTTGCTGTCAGAGCGTTTTTTGCGCTCAGAGTAAGAGATACCGCATCGGTCTTGTTAAGATCCTATATCGCACTATTGTAAATCTGCTCAGCTCCTCAGGACTACGGTCCACCTGGTATAACACTTATTTCGATAGTAGAGTCGTTTTGCACCCCTTGAAATGTACGATTTTTGTGGTAATCGACGATTCTCTTACCTAGTACGGGTTTACGTTCCGAGAATATTTTACTAGG
>QYAH01000405.1:0-51272 GCA_003988945.1 Chaetoscypha palmicola | reverse complement strand
TCAGACGCTGATCGTGGATTGTGGTGGGTGGGGGTTGTGATTGGTCGGTTTAGGGGGTGTGGGTCGGAATACACGATTAGCGTCTGATTTATGAGATAAAGGGAGGTGGAGTTTTCGCGATATCACGTGTTGTCGTGCTTTGCGATTACAAGGTTGAGTTCAGAAATCATCCGCGACGGCTTGATATCGTGAAGAATTCTGTCGATGTGCATATTGTGATGCCTCGACTTCCTCACTCGCTATTGAAACGCGCTTCCAGATTATCATCACTTTTGCCTCTCGTGCTAAGAGGCACTCGCACCCTTGACTCTGCTATAAATGAGCTCCGCTGGCTTCGAGAACACGTCCAGCAAATCGCTTCCAAAAGATCTCGAGCTTCGCAAAGCAGACTCCTCCTACGCTTCTGCCAGAGAAGGGCGCGTGCAGAGCCACTGCAATATATCTTGAGATCTCAGCCATTTGGAGAATTGGATATCAAATGCTGCCCAGGGGTTCTAATTCCAAGGCTTGTCACTTCACCCTTTCATTGGCAGTACGAGCTAATGACCCTCACTCGTAGGCCGGAAACTGAAGCTTACACTACGCATCTTGCACATATCATCAAAGAAAGAAGCTTTGAATTTCCGCAAAATGACTCTTCTTTTAATGGCCAATCATTCGACACAGCAGCAACACTACGTGTTGTAGATTTGTGCTCCGGAACAGGGTGTATACCACTACTCATGCACTCATTGCTCATTTCTAGTTTCGAAGACCTTCGCTTGCGGGGATGGGACATCTCTCAGACCGCAGTATCATTGGCAAGAAAGAATCTCGCGGACAACGTCGCTCCTGGCACTATTCCAAATATTACTTTCGAAAAGGTCGACATGCTTTCAAATCTCACTGAACAACAAATGGCGGATCTCAAATGTGATATTATTGTCTCAAACCCGCCCTACATCTCGCAGGAGAAGTTTGAAAGGGAGACAACAAGATCTGTCCGTAACTGGGAGCCAAAACTAGCATTGGTTCCAGATGGTTCTCGGCAGGGCCGCTTCCCTGCAGAAGACGTCTTCTACGATCGATTGATACATTTCCATCTCGAGATATGTGAATCAAGGATTCTTCTCATGGAAGTTGGAGATGATCAGCAAGCCATACGAGTTGTGAAGATGGCCCTGGAGAGTTACAGGAACAAGTCATGCGCCACGCTGAATCACAAGGTCGAGATTTGGAGGGACTGGCCGGACATCGATCCTGATGACAATCAGGACCAGAGGATGGAAATAGACGGGCATACTGTTCCTGTCAGGGGATCTGGGAAGCTCAGATCCGTCGTTCTTTTTGTCCATGTATCCCTTTGATTCAATGCGTTGCGACCTAGCTACGACAGAGGTCGGTTTCGTTTCGAAGGCCGACGTGACAGATGGTTTCTGGAATAAGCGACGAAGCTGCAATCTTATGCCTGTCTGCTCCTCGATCAGAACAAAACTCCTGCCCACGTGGAACGCGGGCCGTCCCTCAAGGTGCTATCACCTTGTGCGTAAGCCTATCAACAAACTTACCTGGATGTCGTTCAGTACTGATCCTTCTCTTGGTCGGTGAGCGGAGGAAGAAGCCCGCAACGTCAAATTCAGGCACAGCATGTTTATCACACGGGAAGAGACGGAGCCGCACCTATTAAGGCACTACTGCGTGAGCTTCACACGCTCGTTATGCGTCGGCCTTTTCCTTTTGAACTTCTGTCCCCGCCCGGTCGGTGATCAAGGATATCGCCACAGACAAGAGCGGATGGAGAGTGATGATAATCTCACTACCTGGGCTGATGGTAACAACACATCTTAGTAAGACGTGTTATTCCGCACCTAACCCCCCCCCCCCAAAAATATCTACCTATGATATTGACCACCGGGCTTGTGACATTTTCACCTTGAAACATCTGCAACTAAAACTGGTCTGGTGCTTAGTTCAACTCAGAGGAATACTACTAGCGATTGCATACGGATGTCTGCCTCCTTTATCTTCCGTCGTCTCCGAAGCGACTCATGATCGACGATTCATCTCTGTCATGCTATGATGTATCGAACGTCAGACCGGAATGTAAGATATTCACAATTGATCTTTGGTACTTGTCTGTCTTCTGCTTGAGAATCGTCCCTGGGCACAGGCACATCTTGATTACCCTTAAAATCCATGCGTTTCTTGGAGATTTTGAGGGTAGTCGATATCACACACTAGATTGTTTCAATGAAAGTGGAACTTTTTGCCTCTAGAATGGACCACTGGTTGAGGTGAGTGAGTTTTTGAATTCCTTTCATAACATACTACTTACCTATATGTCTTCAGCTTGGAAGTTTATGATCGAGCCGGCGACGGAGAAAGATGCGGAACTCTGGTTATCTAATCACGGGAGGTAAATGTAGGTTTAATCCCCGTGGACGCTCCCTGAATTGGAGGTAGATCACTCCCGTCTTTTGCTATTGCTAGAGAACGCCATGGAAGAAGCTGGTGGAGTACTTCAAAGGTAATGTTGTGCTACTACATGCTGGGCTGATTGTCATGTATGTAAGACATTTTCCTCCTCTCACTCTTTTCGAAACAGATCTGACCAACAAAAGCCACGATTTAGTAAGCGAAGAAGTCTTACGCCGCACTCACCGAGTCGGCAATCGCAAATGAAGGGAGCCTCGATCTCGATTGTACGAGTTCTACCTCAGTCCTAACCAACTTGAAGGGCGAGATTTCATGTCAGACCAACATTTGATCGGGGGTCAGGTCGATCGCCCCCAAGATCTAGAATCCCAGGTAAATATCTCGCTACGTGGTCTGCAAGGGGAATGCTGACTGGCTGTATTACCAGTCCATGTCATTATTAGAGCAGGAAATCACAAGGTAAAATGGACATCGACTGCATGGTCGATCCGTCGTCAGAATCGTGACAATAATATAGCTACAGATTCTTGCCTGCAACCTCGCATCAGACAACCTCAAATTCCTCAGGGCGAATGCGAAACGATATTTCAAGAAAGCTATCTCGGTTTGGTTCGACATAACATATTCATCGACTCTTTTCCTTCGTACGAAGGATTTTTGAGATTTGACATAAGTTTCATTTACTAGCATTGCTGTCAAAATACCCGCAACATACTTTAGACTTCTCCGACATCTATATTTCCTTCATCAGGTTGGCCAAGATTTCTCTGCTGTTCGGTTCAACCACGATTCACGACAAAATTGCACACATGTCAGCAGCGCAAGCGCGGCACGTTTCCCACTAGCTAACAACTCGGCTCGAATATACTGATGTACCTCGAAGCTGGTCTTCTGCTACGGCCCTATGCAGAAATGAAGAAATCTGACAACATAATGGCGGCTTACCATACACACTCTCTAATATTTACCCCTTCACAAGCTACAGTAAAATCTCAATACCCCATAACGAATGCCACACATTGCAGGATATCGCTTCCAGAACAAGCCAATGGAGCAATGAATCTAGGATGACACATCTTTATCATTCTCAAGGTTCCAGAAATCGAGGAACAAATGCCGTATCCAGGGTGGTCAGACGAGACAGAATTTTCTCTCCACACACACAAGCCAGATTCCGTTGCGGGATGCGGCAGTTTACTATTGGACTGCCTAGAATTTTCAGTCGTCTAGAAATGAGCTGGGAGAAAAACGAAGAGCAAGGACCATCTCGCAAAATCGGATAACGAACACAATGAGAATTTTACTCGATTATTAGTTACTGGCAGCCTAACGCCTGAGAGCAATGTCCAGTCAAAATCCAGAAGATGCAGGTTATTGAGAGTGTGGCTTGTCTAATGCCCCGGGGTGTGCCACACTTAATCTATATTTCCCAGTCGCTGGATTCTCATTGACTGGTAACTTATCACTGCCATGGTTCCCTTCAATATTGATCCCAATCGGGCCGTTGTATTCCTCCAGATCATATGCGGCAGAGGAAGTGCTATTCGAAACGGAGGTTTTGATATTTTCTGACGCGAGAGATCTCAAATTTCATGGTCAAAGTCAGCACTACCTGGTTTCCCAGGCATTCATCCGATATCTTCAACAAACTCCTTTGGGGGCCAGGAGGAACGAAGACCTAACCTTCGAGCCCATGCCGCGACTACGCATGCATGGCATGATGACACCACGGATGCAGGGTCATCTACAAACACGCGACGCCAAAACACATCGACTCCCAATCAGGAACTGGTACGGAAAATTTACGAGACCTCAATGTCGTCACTTAGCCCTCCATCCGCCCACGACGTAGCGGAGCATTGGCGGATCAGTGGTGAAACGATAGATGACAAAATATCCGTCGAAGAAAGTACGGACGTACCTGACCAAGAGTTAGACGGCACTCCTATCCATTCACCTAGTGCTGACATCGACGACCTGATTCAGAAGTTTCGCTGCCATTGCCTCCGACCTCCTAGTAGATGTTGAGGAAGACGATACGCTCTTCGGATAGGCCATACGCTGTACATCGAGGCCTACACCACCATATAGCCCTACAATGTCTCCTATTACTCGCTTACTAGAAACTCTGGAATTTGCTCAGAAATGGCCGGAGGATAGATATCGTCGCTGGTGGTGAATTCTCCGCACATCGATGTCGTCGGAGGCTTAAATTAGAAGTAGGAATGCTACTGTACTTCTACGAAGTACTTGTAGGAGTCAGTGCGGAGTTGATGCCCTGGCGGTGACTTGTTAGAACCTAGTTCCCTGTAGCTCGCGTCTACCGCCTGCGTAGCATTTACGAAATACTACCTGCTGTAGTGCCGCAAAGCCTGTGCCTGTCGAGGTTAGAAAGGGCGAGCAGGGGCCATTGTTCTTGACGTTCATTCGATCGAGGGGCAAAGTCGTGCGGGCGCTCAACATCAACGTCGCTAACGACAGGAGTAGAAGTATCAACCAACGCCAAATGCTCTTTAGCGAGCACTCCCCTATCTTTGATTCTCTTCCCAATCACTTCCCTACAGTACAAGTACAGTGCTATGGGTAGTACTGTATTCAGTACGGACTGGTACTGCATCACTTCGCCTTCTAACGTCAACCTTCTTAGGAGCCGGCTCTAGACTACCGGCCTTGGACTTTCATCAACGCTCAAAAGAGTAAAAGCATATGCGCCCTATCGCGCGCCGTCACACGCGCATCGCGGTCGATCTACGGTTCCAGCATCCGAGAAAATCCCCAGCCTGCGGACCCCAAGCATTTTTGGACATGACCGGCTCTGTCAGTAATGAGGACGTCGTCGTATCCGAGTACTGTATCTTTGCTTGTCTTGTTAGGTTTCTCCTCCGGGGACTGCTTGCAAATTGCCACCTTCTGACACCACCTCATGGCATCTTTCATCTTTCATCCTCCTGGATCTCTGGTTCTGTCTTCCAGCAGCGTGACCAGGGCTTGACCCCGCCGCGCTGGTATCTATTTCAAAATATACTGGTGCCATGAGAGGCGTCGTCAATTTCATTTCCTTCATCATCCCACGGGCGGCTAGCTCGCAGAACTTTGCAATCTCTTCAAGCTGTTGAGTGGCCTTTCCATTTCCTGAGCGCACTCCGTGGACTAAAGAATACGGTTGGTCCAGCAGTGCAATTCTTCCGCAGCTGCCGGGAAAGCACCCCTCGTCTCTTGTTTCTGGTCGGCGTCTCTGTGCCTCACGATATCGGTTCTGCTGCCAGCAATCAGCGACAGCGGGGCCAGCCTTCAGGAGAAGCCAGCGGAGGGCCCTGGCGTACCACTGACTTCAACGTACGTTGAGGGATGACCATCCGTATTTGGCTATTTCTTAGGGATAATTCGATAAAAGGCTTGCTTGGGCGCGTTCCTAGTGGTCTATTTTGCACCCCCGGTTCACCCCTGGTAAATTGGGCCTGTACATATCAGTGCTGATTAAGACTTGACAACAGCTTGAGAACTGACAAGCGTAGCAAGCGCCCCTGATTGCTGGATCCCCGATTTTAAGATTCCCCATCTGCCAGACTGCCATCGGCAACCAACCGCAAAATATCTGGGGCAAAGTCATGGGTACTGGAACAACGAATGGCACTTCTGCTGCTACGGAGATATAAACCACGACATTGACGACCTACGAAGTAGTTTCACGGGGAGAGGCGCTTGAGAAGCGCTTGTGGGCTCCACCATGGACAGTCATTCACATATTAACTTCCCGTCTCCAAGAGGGAACTTGTGCGATAGCCCACGCGCTGGAGTGGGTGTCCCTTGTAGGGATCCTTTTATTGAGCGTTCAGGGGGATCAAGCACTTCGAAGCAGCAGCGCTCAAGAACAGCAGCGATAACCAGTACACGTTCTTGCTTGTACATACGGAGTACTGCTATGTCCGCATTGCAGATGCTCCCGCCGCGGTACCGCTCACATTTTCTCCTTTGTCCTTCGTCTAGTCTCGTCCCAGGTCTTGATCCCAAAGGCCAGCCTACCACGGCCACAGGTTCTGCAATGAAATACTGCAGTCGCTGCTGTACAAGCTGCCGTGCAATCTTTCTGCATATCTTGACCTCTGAAAGCGTGTCTTGCACACAGTTGGCAAGTGCTCGACATCGCTGGCATGCCGCAAGCTAGACCACTTGGAGGATGCTTGCATACGGCTTCGTACTCTTCTGGGCCACCGTCCGGCGGCACATGGGACCCCCCCTTGTCAGCTCAAGGGTTTAACCCCTTGTCCCTTTTGTCTGCCCTTGTTATGCCCTTGCGGCCGGCCTCATGTTCAACGCCTCTCTCCTGGCCCCCCTGCGCGCTTCGTCCGTTCAACGTCTTTTGATACAGTATATGCCCCCATCCCCAATTTGATGATCATCATCAAATACGAATTTAGGCACTGAAGAATACTGGAATATAACTGGGTTTCCATGATGGTTCAGCAATATATTCTGCCAATCGCAGTGCTGCTGGCTCTCGAAATTTGGGCTATCACCTAATGCAGATCACGCGCCAGCCACGTTGGCTCAATCTAGAAATGTAGTCGCCAGAGAAGCCCGCGTATGGGCCAACTCGGGCCCAAAGTCTTGAACGCATTGCCTTTCATAGAGGCATATCAGGCCCCAAGAAGGAGGGGGCTAACGGGAATAGGATGCTTTCCTATGGAAAGCCTGCCCGAGCCTGCCCGCCCTTCGAGAAAAGCGGAAGGAAGTTAAAGCCATGATCACTGTCATGACATGGCTTAGATTTGCGGCCCCTCACTCTCTATTATCATTCTGGCCCCTTTGCTGGATGCTGGTGTTGCTGGTACAGTACAGTACATGGTTTATGTCTGCGTTTGCAAATCACACGAATCACGGCCTAGCTCCAAGCTCTAGCATAAGCTCGTGCTCCGACCTTCATCTACCTGGGCCCTCCACGCCTCATCCAAAGGCATCGAGATCATCGTAACAATTTCTATGCGCTTCAAAGTTTCCACAGAAGTCGTTCTCTTAAACCCTTAAGTCTCTGTTGCGACCCATCATCGGGGAGGAGATGCGTCGATGTCCAGGACACATTCATTAACGATGGCAAACATAAAGCCAGAGGATTCGGAAAACTCCATCTGGCAAGGCTACAGCATCCAACCGCCTCATCCATCATCAACCCATCCTCCGCCGTTTGAATCGAGCTTCGTGGCTCCTCCGATATCAATTCCGTATCATGGTCGATCACAAAAAGGTACCTATCGCTCTATGGACATTCCATCGATCCATACCCGACCACCTCCGAGGGATGGAAACGGAGTATTAACATCATCCCCTCCAAGTTTGAGCAGCCATCACAGTTATCCTTCGTTGAAAAGAGCCTTCCATGCCGGAGATGGAATACCATACGTCGAAAGTGTACAAGATTTTCGAGAAGAACTACCCGTCGACAACAAGCCATCAATCAGTCAGGATCATCGACTTCTCTGCTTTGCTCGACTACCAGAGAAACGCACCATTCTAGATGGTCAAGGACGGGTACAGCATCTCGAACTAGCCGCGCAAATCCACGGAATGTTTTTTCTCTCTGAGCTGGCTACCCCGTCCAGCGAGCCACATCTCGTACAGCCTGAACTTACTTGTTATCGACGCAATCTCTTTCAAATCTCTGGTAATGCTACTACGCCGCGGGGTCCTATCTCTGTGATAACCGAGCGAGGCGACCGACTTCCGATCGTATCGCTGGAAGTAACTGTCTCGGCCACAGAATCTGTGGACGGAAATGTGGTTAAACTAATTGTTATCCCATGGAAAACACCCCCTCCAAATTCACCTGAGGTTGGCCCGGGACAAGAGAGCGAGCCAGCGCCATTTCCTCTCGAGCCTTTCGATGATGGGAGAGATTCAAGTAGCGACTTCACTGTCTATCCGATAGCCTATCGAAGACTTCAATTTCGAATCGCGACAGCGAACAATGGCCGACGACGAGAACTTCAACAACACTTCACACTCCATCTGAACGTGGTTGCGACACTCTCGAACGGAACCAAAGTCAATGTTTGC
This sequence comes from Chaetoscypha palmicola, assembly GCA_003988945.1. Classification (NCBI taxonomy): domain Eukaryota; kingdom Fungi; phylum Ascomycota; class Leotiomycetes; order Helotiales; family Helotiaceae; genus Chaetoscypha; species Chaetoscypha palmicola. Next base: position 42,806 of record QYAH01000405.1, on the reverse strand, counting down.
GAGACGTCAACTGCGCCGATTGTCGTTCGTGGGCGAAGTCCTCGAAATTTCCAAGCCAGAAAGGAAATCGCTCTCGTTGGATCTTCTTCCTCCCGTGGCCAACCTCCAGAGCTGCATGTTACGACAGGAAACATGCCTATAGCCTTGCCTGGAGAGATGAAATCAGCTAAATCATTGAAGCCAAACACTCTAGAGCTTCCCAGATCACCGTTCACTTTCGATTCGGCAACCATTCCGGGGTCTCCATCTTTGATTCGACAGTCGTAAGCTTTTCCTTTTTCTTTTCTGTCCCACACCTGCGCGTTATTTTTACAGTCCGCATTGACGCCGATATTCTCCGAAATCCAAGTCCTGTGGCTGGATTCAAGACATCTCGTCAACCCCTTGATTTGTTTTCAGCGCTCGGACTGATAAGAAGTAGAACATACCCGAGTTGGAATTCACAGCATGCACCAGATCATACAACAGCTCCTAATACTCCAAATTATCCCGCATCCCAAATTGGATTAGAAAACTATTTACACGTCAATCATTCTACCCCGGATGTCTCACACACAGTTTCGCATTCTCCAACAGCGACGATGACCTCCTCCCATGGCCCAATGCGCCAGCAATATGCATATCATCCAGCTTCAGCTCCTCCAATTGGCGGCCCCCCTATTCGTTTCATCGACAGCAATCCAAGACCCGCAAAATCACCTCGTCATATTGCACCACCAGATCTGCCAGCAGGTACATACCATTCAGACTATTCAGCATCAACTCGATTCGCCCCTCCATACAGTGCCCCGCCAGAGCCAATGCCATCAAGAAGCGCTGACTACTTTCCGAATCCCGCTTCGGTACAATCTTGGACAACTGCCCCAGAATCTGCAAGTGCTTACGGGACTTCAAGTCAACCACCGGCAAGTATTCAACATTACGAATTCCCGAGCGAGTCTCAATATCCAAAGGAGGAAACCAACGCGCAGCAGCAGCAGCCGCAACAACAACACTACACATGGAGCCACGGCTAGTTCCTCGCGTAAACGAGCCCTCTATCAAGGGGCAGAATTCGTCAATATTTCCTAGTGAGAACCTCCTATCCCACACGGCGTTCAACGGCTTTTCCTTTACCCATGCAAAGAACTAGTGTAGCGTTCGCTTGAATCATCTTTCACGTTCTAATGTACATTGTATGTAATATTCACGGTGGTTTTAGCCAGAGACGGGGAAGCGAGGCGGCGCTTTTGGGAGGGATTGTTTGAAGCATAAGAATGCGGTCCGACTCGTTGGCATTGAAGGAAACATTTTACGAAAATCGACGAATAAACAAAAATGGAATCAGAATTTGACTGGATTGAGGAAATGATAGCGGTTGGATCGAGGAATGGGATAGGGGAAATGGCAGCAACGGCAATGAAACTACAGGAATACGAAAGCGGGCGAAGGGCGAAGCAGGCGTGGACGTCAATTTTTGGAAACTTTTGTTGGAGGAAAAGCACGATACCCTTACCACGCACTCATAGTATTACCACCCTTTTGAGCCATCTTTTTGAAATTCTAAATTGTCCCACCTCTCCCTCACTCACTATCTCAGCTCGCCAAAGCAGCGTGACAACCTCAAGATCTCAGGTCCCAAGTAAGCCTTTCCTATTGTGGATAACCCACCAGCAAGTTGCCCAAGTCATTTTTATTGGGCAAAACAAATTATGTAATTATATAGATTGAGTTTTCTCGGAAAATTGACCGCGGGTCGGATCGGGACTGGAATATGCGCGCTAGGCGCGTCTAGGTTTCCCTAGCTTGTCTAGATTTAAGCTTAATTTCTTTTTCCCGCGAGGTGGGACGGTCGATGCACAAGCACTTTTACGGACGTCGTACGTACGTACTTGAACCCTCGAGCTTTGTGTGCTGTTGTCGCGCAACGGGTGATTGATGACTGAGCGACGAATGCATGATTGCAAGTGATGTTTGATGGGATGGATGCTAAGACGTATGTGCTGTTCCTGTTGCGAGATGAGGGGAGGAAGAAGGTGCGATCGAGACGTGGAGGGGATCTGGATGGCTAATGTTTGGGCAGGGTGAGGAGGAGTGAGCTTTATACGCGATCGCGATCGTCAAGTGCAAGTCCTCCTGCTATTGATCCAGCGCGCGAGAGGGAGCTACAAGAGCAGTTGGAGAGGTTATACGGTCCTACTTCTGCGATTTCACCACGCGGCAATGTCCCGGATTCGAGAGCACCGAGCACCATGAATGTCGATCAAAGCGACGACGAAGACGACGGGCCACAAGAATTCGAGTTCCGTCTCTTTTCTACGCCGACGAACTCGAAGGATGTAGAAACATCGACTGCGCAGAAAATCGTACTTGAGGTTGAGGAGCCCGAGATTGGAGAGGGGGCTTTTGTGGTTGGGAAGAGGGACAAGAGATATTACTTCTCGGAACAGGCGACGGGGCAACGAAAAGTGGAATTCGAGGTTGCGGCTGTCAGTGGGGAGGATGTATACAAAGGGAGAGAAGGGAGGGCATGGGGTTTGGAAGTCCCGTGGAGGGTCAAGGTTGTTAAAGTTGTCAAGACAACTCAGGCGAGGAAAGTAATTGGGCAGCGGATTGAAGTCGTTGATGGGGAGGTGAAGGAGGAAAGGAGGAAGAAGCCTGGGAAAAAGAGGAGGATTATTCTGAGGGAGAGGGAGAAGAAAAAGGTGCTGGATGAAGAGCTTAAGAAGAAGGAAGGAGCGCTGCGGGATGAAGAGGAGAAGGAGAAACGGACGAGGAGGAATCGTGAGAAGAAGATTAAGAAAAGGCTCAAAGATAAGGCGGAGAAAGCTGGAAAGGTCGGCCTGAATGATGACTTGAACGTTCCGAATACCGTTGCCGTCGATCCGGCCCCTTGAATTAGGAATCATCGGAGGAAAAGAAACGTCACTCCCGACAAGAAATTCCGAACGTCAAATGTCCCAAGGGTTCAGAACACGTCACCGTCAAAATTTTATACAGTACTTCGAAGTATCTTCGGATATCGCTGGACAGGAAAATTTTGACGATCCATTCAACTCCGAAACAATATATTGGACAGGGATACCGGTTCGCCAAGATGTGGGTTCGTCCGTAATGAGGATCCACTTTGGTGCCGGCACTTGGGTTTGGGGCTGAACGTAGGGGAGAAATTGTTGTGTGGTGTTTGTGAGGGGAGATGGGTGGAGGAAGTGGATGAGGTTATGGGAGGGAGTTAACGACTTGAGTACCCATGCTACAAGGTTCTTTACGACTTTACTACCTGTCGATATCTCACGCCACTTTCTCTTAGACTAGGGTTTACAGTCCCCTACTTGCTTACTCTCCTTTACGGAGGTACATGTGTTATATTTTCTTCCCTGCCCATGTCGGCACTATTGAAACCCCCCGGATTTACCAGGTAAAAAAAACCCTAGTATTCCTAACTCGAAAAGGCTAGTAGCGGAGCTCTCAGGGAGTTCACGGACAGCTCATTTTAGAAAATATAACACATGTACCTCCGTATAGCTTTAAAGATATTCTTAGATTTATAATATCTCTAGGAACGAGAGTAGAGAGTATAGAAAGTAGACTAGGAAACCTATATTACTTTAAGTACTTATATCCTATCCGTTTTATACTATAAGAGATAGAAATTACTTAAATCTCGAAACGACGTAAGGAAGGGCGATAATAAAGAGRGCGAYAGCGAGGTAATGATTATTAGAGTAGCACATATTTCAAAGCCTATATTCTCTACTCCGGATCGACTCTAAGGTCGGAAGCTAGTTAGAGCCCCTATTGTAGAGTGAGCCAGGCATTGAAGTCGTGAAGAACCTTGTAGCATGGGTACTCAAGTCGTTAACTCTATGGGAGGATGTTATCAAGCCAAGGATGCTTCATGTTGAGTTTAAGTGTGATGTGGAGGTCAGTTGGTAGAGATTGAGCTTCCGAGTACGCGTGATGTGGAAAGATGCTGGGTAGATGTTGTGGCACTGAAGGAGGCTTTGTTCTCGGTTTTACAACTCGAGTATCCATGAAACTTTTCTTCGGATGACTCAATACCTATCAATGTCACACGGTACACTTCTTACCCCACGATCCGTAAGGTCCTGTTTCCATAGTAGTTAACGACTCCTAGAGACTGTCTAGGTAGCTCAAGGCTTTGAAAGGTGCTTAAGTAGAATGCAGACTATTCTACCGTAATTTTATGATACGTCATAGGGATGAGGATGTGTGGGCGTGGAGGTAGATTAGAAAAGTTAATTGGTTGAAGTACAATGTTTAAAATGCCGAGTATGTCGAGATACACTCTGTTCTAGGGTGTCGAATAAGGTGTAAGAAGATAGATATAGTAAGAGCTCACGAGAAAGAGAGCGATAGGGAGGTATCGATTATTACAGTACCATATACTTACAGCCTGTCTCCTACACGAGATAATCTTCAAGGTCGAAAATCAGTCAAAGCCCATCTTGTGGATTTAGTCAGGTATTTAGGTCTCTTGGAGTAAAATCTCATAGGTACCCAACTCATACAACCTTTGTCCACGCTACAATTCATCGACTCGAGCCATGAAAGTAGGCCAACAACGACTTTAAAACCCATTAATATCTCACGCTGAATTCTCTCAAACCAGAGGCTATAAACTCTTTCCATACGACCTTAAAGTTCGGATATAGAAATTCGGTATATGACTTTAAAGTATAGGTACAAAAGCAAGACTAGAAGGTACTGGGATATGAGGGACGGTAGGGTGGAAGGTAGATGATTCGATTCGTGAATAGTAAGTGGTAAGTTCTAGTGTTTAGTATTTGAGGCACCTGGGTGTATGTGTCAAGTGTCTGATCAGGGGTACAATTCGACCCAAGTATCAAAAGTACTCCTCTTTTCAACCTTCCTTCACCCTTTTCAGTTGTTAACACACTTATGATTAGATCCCTAGGCGTAGAGCCCAAGGCTCCCTCGCTCTCTAGTACACTCAGATCTCTGCCTCTTTCTCTCTTCCGAGGCAGGCACTTCCCACCTATGCTAGGTGCCAAGTCCCTCCTTATTTTGGCGCACGGTGTGTTTTAGAGTGGCTTTTATCGACTAAGAACGTACTAACTAATAATAGTGTAGGGGTCTGCAATAGTAGTATAGATCTAGTAGTATTAGATATGTTCCGTGGTAGTCATGAATCCATGGTGTTCGTGAACACTATATGGTATTCGTGAATACTATATGGCATTCGTTAATACCATGGAATCGCGACTACTATATAGTGTTGATGAACACCACGGTACGTAACTTTCTGTGTTTTAAGGAGTAGTGTTATAGGTGTATATTTAACATGGTCGATCGCCGAGTAATAAAATTAAAGAACATTCTAAATACTACGTATTTAGACTAATAGTTAATGTATTTAGATTTATCTTTATAGCCGTAGCTCGGGATCGACAGTTTTCGACCCTTAGGAGTAGTGAAACTATCTATATTTATAATAATTAAATTATATAAGAAAAGCGATTATTTTAAGGATTAGCGATATACTTGATAGTCTCGAGGCCTAAGTATATAATTAGTAAATAAGTCGATATCTTACCTACTTTAAAGCGCCGTAGAGGAATAATTAGATAGATTGTAATATAACACCATAGTGTTCATGAATACCATATAGTAGTCACGATTACCGTGGTGTTCATGAATACCATATACTGTTCACGAATACCATATAGTATTCGTCAACACTATGATTCGCGACTACCACGGAACACATACTAGTATATTATCCCCTAGTATGCTGAAGATAAATCAGGAATAGTCGTTAGGTAGAGGTAATATTAGTAGAAAGAAACAGAGTAAGAAGTCGAAGACGAAGAAGTCTACTACGGAGAACTCGTAGCTTGGCCCTTTGCTTCTAAAGACCAAGGCACTTTACTCCTAAAGAGTAAAGCCTGACATCTGTGCCCGCCAACTACAAAAGTTTAAAAGATTCTAGTACCTATGTTTACTGTACGTGTGTATGTGAATGTGAAGTAATACTCAAAGGATTAATTAAATAGCGCTTTCACCATGGAGGGAAAGAGTCGATAGTCGAGAAATACGAGCGACAGCGACAAGAGTCAGAGAAGGGAACAGCGAGGTGAAATATTTCGGAGGAGCATCCGTTCGAAAGCTTGTACGATTAGATGTAAGGCTCCTCCGATCAACTCTGGATTTGAAAACCAGGGATAGTCCTCGCTTTAAAGCGTCATACAAACAGTTTTGAAGTCGCCTTTATCCTAGTTCCATGAATCTTCAAGTCTGCGACTCTCTCTCTCGCTGCGATTGTGATTGCGGAAATGGTATCTCTTACACCACGAAATGGATACCTTTTCCATGTACATGCCACACCTGATATACACACAGAATACGATCTGGTGGCAGTGTATTCTGCAAGTCTTAAGTGACTACAAGACTCGCGCATGGGCCTCAACATGATCTTTATCTCCAATTACACCTTCAGCTAGTGTCAGACCTTAAAGTGTCCATTGCACGGAGTAAGAGATAGCTTTTGTCGCTTCGTGGCCTGTGGTACACGTTCGAGAATTATCCAGCTACTATAGCAGATATGCGTTGTATGTAGAAGGGCGATGCTGCATGTACACCTGTACATATGTAATTCAAGGTTGATGGCTTAGGGACTTTGTTTGCGAGTTTGGTAATCGAGGATTATGCTGGGCTGGCGAAAATGTTTTACTGCTTAGCTGGCAAGGTCTTTTTGCTTGCTTCTTCTCTGCCGGTTTACAAGTCACTACACTGTACCATCTAGTAGATGACAGCACACGATTCCGTGCTTGTTCAAACCCCATTTTGAGACCGCTCAGTCCCAACCTTCACATAGAGATTTCCAGCCTGCTTCGGGCAGATCTGCTGATGCTGTCGCTCTGTTGCTGTTTGTTACTTCGTTCAATATGTAGGACAGCGATGGGGTGTACTATTGTCGCACATGTGGCGGGATGGAACAATGTATCTTGAAGCTCTTCGTTGGATGCTTTCGGAATTCGTCGGCGTGGCATCTGTACTGCGGCTCTTCAACGGGCTAGAGAGTGGTATCCATGCCCCTCATCGCTATTTGTCGTAGTAGCTAGAGCAGAGAGAGAGATAGTATTTGCGATGGTTTTGGAAGGCGTATCTTGGTAGTTTGACATTCTCTGTGGATATAGCTGGAGTTACACCTGAATAATCTTCAGCGGAGCGCGTTAAATGAAGAGCAACAAGGTACATACTCTCGAGTATCGATCGTTATATCTACCGAAAGATTAGGCCTACTAGTGTCGTGATCCTAGTGTGAGTCTGTGTGGTGTTGTGGTGAAGTCCCAACCCTTTACGCCGCCCCAACACTAGGGCCTACCTCGTAGTTGTAGCTCGTCGAGGCGATAGAAGTCCCCGCAACTCGCAAGTATTGGATTGAAAAGAACGACAAATACTAGTATCCCGTGTAGCATGTTAAGTTACCACCCGCCCCCCACGCTACAGGAGGTTCGAAGTTAGCAACGACGAGGATTCTTAGTAATGAAACAATGTAGATAATACTTCGAAAGCATTCCATGGCTGGCTGGAGATGGAGTTCTCCTACCCTCAAGCCAACTTACAGATCGCTGGGTGTAGACTAAAGCTCAGTGGTTATTGACAACTACAACTAAAATATCCACCTCTTTGTTGATAGAACACTACTTTCGAGTCTGGGAAAAACCCGCCCTCGAGAATCCTCGCCCGAATTAACATAGATAAATGGATGGCCCTATATGGACGTACATCTCCGTGCGAGTATATTGCGGAGGCCAAGTCAATGGCAGAACCTGAATTGAAACAACATCAGAGAGCTGTTCATCGCTCGGTGAACGTCCACCGCGACCTGTTCATCTCATTGACGTTGCCCCCCTAGTGAATCTAGGCAGTCCACTGGCAGAAGCCAGGCTAGTGATAGCTTTGAGAGGGGCTACTTGCTCATGCCACGCTTCGAAGAGCAAGCAATAAAGAATTTCGGTTTCAAGTCGATGGTGGCAATTAGACTAGAAATGCCTTGTGTATCATTTCCGTCAGGTAGTGATTGAAAACTTGCTTGCGACTGTATAACCTGGCAAAGTTGTTGTTTGCAAATTTTTGGATGTCACGGCGCCAGACAACCATGACGGATACGCTGGACCTACTGTGTATGCTCAGCGTCACATCAAACGAGCCAGGTATTCTACTCGGCATATATATATATATATATATAATGTCTTACCTTCCTTCCAACGCCTCCTCGTCTCCTTAAGCTTCTCGATGGCCTTTGACGTCCATATCTGTTTCTATCGGCGTTCTAGTAGTTCGCTGACTTACAGATGTGGTTCATTCACCTGTACATAGAGCCTAGGCGGTCAGATGAACGGCCGCAACGAGCGTGAAATGCCCCGAACAGAGCCTGATACTTCGATTAGGCCAATCACTGTCCAGCATGACCCAAGGAGACTGCACTACCCCACTTGTTTACTAAGTGGTGGCATCGAATGCTAATTTCCGTCCTTTTGCCTCGTCGATACTGGCTACCACGCTCAACAATCGACACTCGACAATTACAACACCATCATCTTTTTTTTGCGGCACGGTCAATTTAATACCCAGCTCCCCAGAGTCTTGTGGAACGAATTATCTTGGAAACCCCCAGAAGAGGACGTAGCAATTTGAGGTTGAACTCCAGAGCTGTTGGATTCATCAACCAGGGACGAAACGTAGCAACTCATCAACAATAGAGAGGTAAGTCCTTCACCGGTCCTCTCACATGGATTCAAGGTCTATTGATCTCTTTTCCGCAAGTAGCTAATCTCAAGAGCAGTGTGCGACTTAGGTGGGTTAATATTCTATCGGGTGTCTCCTCATGCTAACGATGGGCTCAGCTTACAAGCGCAATATTCGGCGGCGCCGATACGAATCCATCACGACTTTCCTCGAGTTAGACCGTCAGTGAAACAGGTGGACGATCTCCATCTCCGCGTTGCAGTTACGTGTACAATCGGTGCGTTACTTCACAGTTTCATCTGCGGAAACCTCTCAAATCCATTCTAGCTGCGGCGTAGAACTTCAAGATTCTACCCCCCGAGATATCTCTAGTGCATCTTCTAGTTAAACTAAGCACAAGAGAGTCAAGGAATCCCTCAAGAGGAGCATATTTGAGGTTCTAGGAGAAGCGACTGACGGACACATAGACAACAGACGTTGACTACATAGTAGATAAGCGCGCGCATTTCCCGACCTCGCTTTCTTCTTCTTGTCTCTCCCAACTAGCTCTCAATGGAGGAATTTGGCGGAATAGACCCCGAAGGAACTTCTTCGGATACGATGGACTCTTTCAACTATGTGACGGTAGCAGACATCGAAGACATTGGTGTTCGCTTTGAGATAGCTGGTCAGAATCGAGCCGCGTTAAAGAAACTAACGTACGAGATTAAGCCTCGCGAGTCCTCAACAGAGGATAGTAGTCAAGCGCCCAAAATGGATCCATCGAATGAATCAGGATTTTCCGAGACTGAGCCTCGCGAACGCTCAGCAGAGAACGACAGTCAAGCGCTCACAGTGGATCAACCGAAGGATTCCGGTTCTTCCAAGCTGGTAGCAGGCGAGAGCACTCAAGATCCTAACGAGACCGACATACTAGCTCGCATGGAGTCGATTTGGAAAGATATGTTACGCAAGAAGAATCCATTGCTGACTCCCGGTCTCGCCATGAACTTGTTGGAACTCATCGAGGGCTCCAATCCCCAGATGCTCAACACTTGTTTGACGATACGCGAAATTGTGAATGATCTGGAAAGAAGACGATACCACAGTCATGAAAGAGTCAAAGTTGTGGTGCACATGTTAGATCAGGAAATGAACGCCGCTGTCAGGAGCTCCGCTACAGCCGAACAGAAAAGAGCCATGGACGAAATTAATGAATTGAATACAATGAACGCCGCTATCAACCTCTACGGTACTGGCGAACAGAAAGAAGTCATCGACGAATCGAATGAAATAAACGCCGCTATCAACGTCTCTCGTACTGGCGAACAGAATGAAGTCACCGACGGGTTGAATGAAATGAACGATACTCTTAAGGCAGAAAATGCAGACTTGCTTCAGAAAATGAGAAGTCTCATGTCAGAGCATGTCGAGGATATCAAAGCCAAGAACAAAGATATCGACAGCAGGGAAGCCGGTAAACAACAGATGGAGAAGGATCATGAGAGTTCCATGTCCCGTCTGTCTTCCGATCTTGCGGATAGAGAGGCTAGGCTAAGAGACGCAAACAAGCAACTTGGTGACTACACTGAGAGGGATAAGAGAGTATTGGAGAAATTCCAAAAACTTGAGATGCGCAAGGAGCATTACAAAAGTCTCGCGACAACCCTGAAAGCTGATAATACCCACCAAGAAGAGCAGATTGCAAAGTACAAGACCGAGTTGGAGGTTTCTGGTCCGGACTCGAATTCGGTCGAGAGAATCACGTCACTTACGGAACAAATCAATATTCTCCGGGGTCAAAGGTGGAGCCCGCAATTGGAAGCCGATGTCAAGAAAGCCGCCGCTTTGGAGGTGGCTATCGAAAAGGACAAAGAAATCGCCAGATTGAAGCAGGAGAGATTGGTAGAAAAGGAAATGATTGAGAAGCTGCTCGACGAGAACGAGCGCCTCAAACGAGATAGACGAAGCGACGAAGATAACATCAGAGAGAATCTTCGAAAGAGATTACAGCTCCAGGAAACTGTCAAAGAGCAGAGCGACACCATCAAGGAGCAGAATGACGTGATCGCAAGGTTACGGAGACCCCAATAGATGTGCGGAGGAAAACTCCTGCCTAAGCTCCACCAACGACCTCCATGGCAGAGCGGCACTTCTCTCTCCTCGATATACTCAATTCCGATACCGAATCATTTCACAATTTTCTCTATGCAAGTCGACAGGACAATAAGTTGAACCCATGGGCAACAGCACTAGCCCAAAGCTACACAGAATACACAGATCCATTATAGAAGCCTTAGTGAATTTGCCTTCCTAGTTGGCTTTAGAGTATAGATAAAGAAGTTGGACAACAGTTCTTGGCTACAACTCAGAAACGCAGTCGAGTTCCACAAGTTGACATACCCTGGGATGTATTCGAATAACACAAACAACACCGTTCTTCTGGGCAACATTCTCAAGAACGTCTACATCCGCCAACTTCTCATCGTCATCAACAAGATCGGGAACCTTAAAACTTGCACCATCGCAATCAAGACCGCGACCACGACAGGAGACGACACGTGGCCCGCGCGGTGGGATGACCAGAGCTGGATTAACGACCTCAATAAATGGAGATCCCAAACTTTCCGACGAGCCTTTAAACACGATCCCGAGTTTGAAAAGTATTCTTCTCGGTCACGCTAGTCTGTAGATAAATGGAAAGCCTTTTCTCACCGAATAAAGAAGCGAGTTTGGAAGACTAGAAAGAGACCTAGGCAAGAAAAGCCGTTAGAAAATCAAACTATTATCTCCGCTCGATCAGCTACTGGCGCGCAGGCCATAGTACTGTACATCCGTGACGATCAACCAGGGAGCAATTCAGACGCTGCCTAATTCTACAACTTGAACTTCGCGGTACGGACGCATCATATTACCGCGCGGCGGAGAGCGACGTTCGAACCGCCTCATCCGAAAAGCTTCGAAAAAGATGGCCGCGTCAGATACACACTCTGAAGTTGAAAAGCGTATCAGCAGCAACTTATTATCGACAACAGATACACAACACAAGGATCTCGCATTTAATTCGTACACTGCAGATGGTTAGATTTTAGTGGTAGAGATAATTAGGATACTAGAGAACGGTAGCGAATTAATTGGATACTAAGTCACACACCACTCTAGTTCCATATGTTTAGTCATCTTTTGTGCCCATGGAGAGTTTAAGACCCAGCGCTCTTGTGATTACTTTGAGGCATCATTGCTTCCAGATGTCTAATGATCCTAAATTCCTTTAATTGCACACAATTCCACGCAAGTCAGGGCTAAGACCCGCCATGTCTGCTTCATTTGGTAGATGAAAAGGGTTAAGCGAGAAGTGATGGTACCCATTTTTGAACAATGGCGTTGTTGAATTGTGATAACAAAACAACAACTTAGTTGAAACTCACTTTGTTAGTGTTAACCAGAACAATATATTATATCTTGCAAGACAACGCTACATGGGTCTCACAACAGGAGCCGGGTGGCACCAATGTTTGTTCCCTGGGAACGCCTATATATTGCAATGAGTACCAATTTTCTTCTCTGTTCGATAGTAGGCACCATTTTGAGCAAACCCAGCAAAACTCCAACCTCACAAAACTCGAACCTAGCTAATGAACATGGAGCAAACCCAAAGTCCACGGTCAGGACTTAACATCCTAGAAAAGGCTAACCTGCCAATCGAGATTCGACAAATGGTATACCAACAGACATTGGAGCCACGGTACGTAATCTTGCAGCAAGTAATACTTTGTACTGCAAATGATCTAGAAGAACGCATTTATCCTAGAATCCTCGAGGTTGCCCCTCCCTACACAGCACCAGTTGCTCTTGCCATCAATCACGAGGCTCGCACAGAGACACAACGCCACTATCACTCGATATTAGAAAACAGTATCTTTGGTGCAGGACGAGAGTATGACAGCTCAAGCGAACGCATCGTGGCACGACTCCCAGAAGCGAAAATCCTCTTCAACTTCGAGATCGATACCTTGGTATTGCATCCCCAAAAGATCCTACGAGGTCCAACAAAAGACCTACCTCCTGGAACACATCCGGCCGCGCTCACGTTCCGGAATTATCAAGCTCAGAGTATGCTCCGTAAACTAAAGCGGCTTCTGAACACCCGCGGAAACAACATAGATCGTGTTCAGCGTCTTGCACTACCGCAATTTACCTGGGGCATAACTGGGGTTTTGGATCCGATTGTTCAGCAATATCTCAAGAGGAAATTCGCAGAGAGCATCAGGGGTGGGTTTTTGAATCTGCGCGAGCTTATACTGATCACTGAACAGGAGACGCCAGAAGATGTGGGCGATGATACGCCGCTTTACGTCGAGGCGCCGCGTATCCTTCATAATCTTAATGATCTGAAGAGTCAGGAGAAAGTACGGGACGAGATTACGGAGTTGTTTAAGGCTGAGCAGGTGAGGAACCCAGCTTTAAGGATTCCGAGGATTTCTTTTCTTAAGTGGGATGATCCTGGAGCGCCGACTATTGTGAGACTTCACCCTCTAGAACCTTAGCAGGAGGACCCATTGGGTTAGGACCATAGAATAAATTTTAGCACCTTACCGAAGTATTAATCAATTAAAATCAACCTTCGAAAAGCAGCAGTTAGATCATGCCATGCTCCCCCTATAGTCTTTAAAATTCCAAAGCAACTAACGAGGCCACGCGCTCGGATCCCATTTGTGATCTCTTCTAATAAAACTTCGCGTGCCTTTTGTTCCGTGGTACTCGCCAATCGTGGTGTTCATGAACACCATATGGTATTCGTGCACGCCACAGTACGTAACTATTCCGAGTCCTAAGACGTCGTAGACCTATCAAATCTATAGTATCGTCGCGTCATAATCTTAGATTTATAGTATTATCGCCACGACCAAGTGATAGAATTTAATAGCAATCAAATACTACGTACTAAGTCCTATAATTATTATCTTTCTATTCGTACTCGTAGTCAAAAATCCCTTACTAGTAGGATCGATAGTTCTCGAGCCTTAGGAATTTATCTTAAGTAGTAACTGTCGTATAATTAGCTTATAAGAGAAAGGAGCGTATATCAGATGATCTTACGATTGATACATTTACTAGCTTTATTAAAACTAACTCTAGGCCCGCGGGAGATAGAGAATGTCTCTTACTCTGCAGTACGTCTAAAAATCAAGCGTAAGATGCGCTTTGACAATTGAATGTTTGTGCACGGTAGTTTAGCACGTGTACTTCTAAGTATAGATGTAAAGACATGCTATGGCTAGCTATATACCTATAATAGTACCTATAATAGTACCTATAATAGTACCTATAATAGTACCTATAATAGTACCTATAATAGTACCTATAATAGTACCTATAATAGTACCTATACACACCTTTTAAAAAGGTTAAAGCAAAAAGCACCTCGAAAGTGGCCGTACTGTAGAGTAAGAGATAAAGTTGAATAGTATTATATCGTAGTGTTTATAAGTACTACGTAGTACTAGTGAGTTGTATTATATTCACGAACACGATGAAATCACGACTACCACGGAACACTTTCAACTAGCGTATAAGTAATTCCTGCTTGAACGTTGTTCAAGACTTTGAACGATAAGACTAACCAGTAATTTAGTCCTACTTGAACAATAAACACTTATCGAGGCGGAAAAGCCCATTTCGTGTCTCGAAGTCATTTCTAGAAACCCTGTAGTCACGAAGAAAAGACTTATTCTAGATGTGTATGCCCCGGATCATTTGCGGCTGTTTGACTGATCAATGAACGGTGGCAGGATTCTAACTCAATATGTATAATTGTTAGGTGTCGTTAGTGAAACCCACCCTCAGCAATCTCACAATCATTCGCGCGCCTCCCTTGTCAATCGTCAGGTGGTGTTGCTTACTTACTTACGTAGATACCTGCCTCCAGTTTTCAGTAAATCACAGAGGGTGGGGCCTTTTTGTGTTCAGAAATATATCGGTGTACACGTACCGACAGCTCACTGTTACACTTCAGGCTAAAAGTCTTCATTCGGCTTGGACCAGCACTCACTGACTCAACTACTCACCTTCAACATTATCTGACACCTATCTTCGCTACTCTATCTGAGAAATCTGCATACTTTCCATCCTACCCAAGATGACTTCGTCCACCCCAATAAGCATAGCCATAATCGGCGCCGGCATAGCTGGACTCACCCTCGCTATTGGTCTATCAAGACACAATCCCGACTTGAAAATCACAATATACGAATCACGGGATGAATTCTCAGAAACCGGGGCTGGAGTAGGTTTTGGTCCTAATGCTGTGGGCGCGATGAGGTTGATAGGCGGTGGGATTGAGGAGGCGTTTGCGAAGGTTCGAGGCGAGCAAGAAAACGAGAAGGAGGGTAGCGTTGTATGTATAAATGGACATACTGCCCCAAAGAAGGGGAGTCATAGCTAACGAGGTATACAGTACTTTGACCTTGCATACGGCACAGGGCCGAAGGCAGGGCAAAAGTTCGCAGAGTTAGCTGGCGCGAAAGGATTTACCCACGCCGGGGCATCGAGAGCGCATTTTCTGGATGAGCTGGTGAAGCTGATTCCCGAGACTGTGAAAGTAGTCTTCGGGAAGAAGTTGGTCGGTATCTCGAGACAGAAACGAGATTCTGAAGCTATGCAGTTACGTTTTGGGGATGGTGGGGAAGCAGTGGCAGATGCTGTTATTGGATGTGATGGCATCCGCTCAGCTTGTCGTAAGCTTTTGTTGTTGCCAGATGATCCAGCTGCAAGTGCCGTGTACAGCGGCAAATACGCATACCGGAAGGTGGTGAGTATGGAGAAGGTCGTGGTTGCTGTAGGGCCCGAGTTAAGGAAACGTCTCATCTATGTTGGGCACGGAGGTCATATCCTTATGTTCCCGATTCGGAATGGGAAAGCTTTGAATATTGTGGTATTCAAAGATGCGGAAGGCAAGCCGTGGGAAGATCGGCAGTGGGTTGTGCCTAGCTCAAAGGATGCGCTCCTGAGAGATTTCGAGGGCTGGGGGAAAAAGTGTATTCGGTTGTTGGAGCTGATTGATGAGCCTGAGAAATGGGCTCTCTTTGATCATTTACCTGCTGCGACATATGCGAAAGGAGCATTCTGTCTGGTTGGAGACGCGGCTCACGCCACATCGCCTCATTGTGGTGCTGGGGCCGGGTTTGCTATCGAAGATTCATTTCTTCTATGCCGACTCTTGACGCCAGAGTCAATCAAATCGGCAAAAGATCTGGAGTATGCGTTCAAGGCATATGATGAAGTCCGGCGTCCAAGATCGCAAAGACTGGTGACGAGCTCTAGAAATCAGGGAATGAAAGTGGAGCTGCAGGATCCGAACGGTGGAGATTTCGAAGTGGCGAATTTGAAAGAGAGTATGGATACAAATATGAAGTGGATATGGGAAGTTGATCTAGAGGCGATGATAGCAGATGCAGAAAAGGCTTTTGTGGCGCTAAGAGAGGACGGTGGAAGCTGAGTCGGACGAAGGTACAGTCCGCGTGAGAGATGTCTATTGAGTACCAGTGACCTTAACCAACATGCTTAACAATTTGCTATTGAGATTCAACGTTGTCTTTCCTTCTCACGTAAGTTAATCAACGGCTTCAGCAATTCGGACAGTATGAAGATAAGTACTTGATGGTACTAATTGTGACTGATCCCATGAGGCTCGCTTGTCGTACGCTTAAGCCTCCTAAGCTTTGTAATCGGAAGCCAAAGCTTTGTCAGCTCAACGTCCAATTGCTGCAAGTATATTCAATTACAACTCAGGTATAATAATAATGATGGTCATTGGAATGCATTGTACTGTACTCCGTACATCTTCCACTTTGGTGTCAAGTGTTAGTCTCTCAAAAAGAGATCCGACGACGTTGGATCGACTCAGCCTCCTTGAAACTCTGAACAACCAACAGAACCACAATAATACGGAGTACTTGGACGTATAAGGCTGCCAGCTGGAGGATGCAGTACAGATTGGCATCCATGGATAATCTTAAAATAGAGAAGCTTAACTCTGTTTGGCCTGATGGTACGGTCTGTGCCGCAATCGAAACCCGCTAAACTCGGTTCAGGAATCTCACGATGTACGAAGTACTGTATGTGCGAGATGCAGCCACAACCTCATACATCCAGATAAATACAACGCCAAGGGAACACGCACCTCATCACACTTGGACTTCTACTTCGTACTACGTACATACATACAATTCTCCTCCGCCCCCAAATGCATGTGGATATGATCATCGTCGCCCTGCCCTCCACCGCACACGTCAATTCGCAGAGCCTCGACGTGCCGCAGGGGTACCCTCAGCTACAAAATGAAAGTTGAAGTGGAACTGGAATGGTGTTGGTTTTGGCAGCCCCCGGTGACTGGGATGTACGCTCTCTTTTCCTTCAAGCTGACGGCTTTCTTCTTCAACAAGCTTCAATCACGTACTTTATCTACAGATCTAAAGCTCTTCGCAACGCACACATTGGTCATTCGTCGTAACGGTGGGTGGCACAGCAGACGGGAGAGCAATCAATGTCCATACCAGATCGTGGGCGAACACACCAACCTACCTTGGACCACGATACATGATTCCCCATGGCGAGCTATCCAGCAGATCATCACGCTTTATTGCGCCAGGAGGGAAGTGATCTCTCTGAAGCCTCCACCGCAATTGCTTCACCTCCACCTGAGCCAACTTTGCCTTCAACTTCGAGTACCCATCGTCACGGTTACCAGAGGATGGGCTCTCATGATTTGATCGATCCGTCGCCGAGATACCAATCGCCAGACAATGCACGATCTGACCGCAACCAATCCGATCATGGACTGGGGCTTTCGAATGTTCCATCGCGATCAATTGGATCAGTTGTGCGCAAACCAGTCTCGATGAAAGCAGCGCAGTCGCCGCCAACTCCATCCAACCCATATTTCAAGACACCCGAGAGTCAGACCCCGATTACTCCAAGTAGCGCATCTCCTGCTAGGACCCCGCTATCGCCGCCATGGCAGAGGTACGAAACACAATATAACAGGGGAGATGGACTACGGCCTGTGACAGAGGTGGACGAAGAATCAATGAGCAAAGGGAAACATGCGTCATCCTTCAGAGAAGATCTACTTGATACTCCAGACGATTTCAATAATGAGAGCCAAGGCCTTCGCGAGGTATCAATGAATGATGACCATGATAATGAAACGACCAGTAAGCCAATCCTTCCTCTGTGAGAAAGTGACCTCTAATGGGAAGAAGAACTTTTGAATGGTTGTCCACCCCGTGAAGACATACACTCCCATCGCCTCACTTGGCTTTCCGTCTCAATCCTCTTCTTGTCGATATATTCGACCATACTCTCCGGTATATACCTTGTGGTAGCGCTTGTCGCGCCCCGATATGGCCATAGGATAAGCTCTAGTGGCACGGCGATGAATATTTCGACAGCATCTACCCTATTCGCACTCTTCGCGAAAACCATAGAACTATCTTTTGTCACTGTATTTGTCACTTTCTTGGGACAAAATTTGAGCAGAAGAGCATTGATGAAGGGGCAGCGGGGAGTGACGATTTCGGAGATGACAATGCGAAGCTGGGTTATTCAGCCCGGATCGATGATTACCCATTGGCAAAATTTAAAGCATGCTGGAATCTCTGTGGCGGGAGTCATTACCCTTACCGCGGCCGTAATTGCTATGTTCTATACCACAGCTTCGGACGCTTTGGTATCACCTAGCCTCAAATTTGGGCGCCTACAAAATAGGGAAATGGTGGGTATGGTGAAAATGAGTTACGCGAACCCTCTTCAAGTTGGGGAGAGTTGTGAAACTCCAATTACAGAGAAGATGGACCCTGAAGCCAGAGGCAATACATGTCTACAAATCCAGCATGCTGGTCAAGGTAAGTATTGATGTAATCAAGAAATGGGTATTAGTTGACATTTTCTAGCATATCACAATTCCATTACATATCTTGGCACTTGGGCAGAGATTTCCCGGGGCGTCGGTGCTTCTACTAATATCGCTGAAAGACCTCGGGCTCCAGCCATGTTGTATGATAACACGACGGTCACCGGAAGCTGGGTATTTGGAGATACTAGCGATGTCGCGGCAGCGTATGTCAAATATGGTCGAGCAATTAACAACATATCTCTATCGATGCCTCATGCGGGTGTGTTTGCAGCCGCACGGCTCGAAGACAATGGAATACTGCAGCCCGATGAACTAGGGGGAATTGGTCAATATGCAATGCAAGCCGCTGTTGCCAGTCCAACAGTCAATGTGTTGTGCGCAAATGCACAAGAGTCGGAGCTCGCTCCATTGGTATTCGCTACTTGGCCAAACTCAAATATGACTACACTCACACCTACTGACGATATTACTGTTCCTCCAACATGGAAGGATTACGTGCAATTAGAAGAAGAGAAGCCATTTTTCAACGCAACGGCTCTGGATGATATATTCGAATGGGGAGAGAAGTATGATCGGAAGCCACCGGCTTTTCCTATGGTAAGTCGCTTTCATCAGCATATAATTTCTTTCATACAACAGAGTATTTCGTCTTTCGAGAGCTCAGTGCCGTTGTAATCTTTCGACAGAATTACGTGTCAAGGTCAAGCTGGATACCCTTGATGGGGGATTGAAACGTTCTTGACATTCGAGTTTTGCTCAGTTTTATTTCATCTCGATTAATTCTGCGTTCTACAAGCGCCGTTCTGACAAGCCACAGTACCCAGCTCAGTATAACTCAATTGTCAATGCAACAATGTCCTACGGCAGTGATGCGTATCTACTGATCAAAGCACCGAATATCACTACAACCAACTACACCATATGTCAGCTTAGATCTTTTTTATCGCCTGATTGCAGCACCTCGTACAATGTATCGGGAAGCACGTCTGGCAATCTCCACAGTAATTGCAATGATCCTGAAGACAAATACGCTTATATCAAGTCTGTTACGAATGCCACCATTTCTAAAGCCGGGGATTGGTTAAACATTGCTTCTGAGTGGATGAATTCGTTGACTTTGAATAACGGAATCACAAATGCCAATGCTTCCAATGCTCGCCTTCTCAGCCAATTGGTGGTCGCAGAACCGGCGTTTGGCACCATATCTCTCAACCCTTACCTACCAAGTCTTGCAGAACAGCTGGCTGTACTAGCTGGTAATACTCTGCTGACAAGCTCGATTGATGCATCCTTTCAACATTTCTGGGCCTACAACTCTAATTTCCTCGAAGATGGCATCAAAATGCCATTCAACGCCTCCTTGATATCGCAGCAATATGCCTCAGGCTACAATCAGCGATGGGAAGCCAGCTTCTACATCGTCCTATTCCTCGTCTTCGCAACTAATGTTTTCTGCCTGGCCTACTTCTTCGTCCACTCTGGCCTCGTCACGGATTTCACGGAGCAGCAGAATCTATTCGCCCTTGCGATGGGCAGTCCCGCTGCGCGAAGGCTCGCTGGGAGCTGTGCCGCGGGACCGGCGGGAGATGAGATGAAGACGAATTGGCATGTTTTGCAAGACAGTCCGTCGGGACATTTCTTTTTTAAGGATGGGGGTGCGGGGATGACGGAGCAGGAATTTGATGTTAGAAAGAGGGAGAGACGGACGTTGAAATCGCAGACGAGCTATAATGTGCTGAGTCAGAAACGGTCGAGTTGGTTGTAGATTTGGGCGGTTTAGTTATAATATTATATGATACAAGCAAGCTCTCCAAGATTCAATCACCGCCCTCCACTCACGATCGTCACCACTAACACCATAGTTTCCACACCCACATCGTCTGAATAACCAATCTAACCCAATATATCAACCGACCTCCCTCTTCATCCAAACCCAGACATCACCACTTCCTCTTCCCTTTGACCCACCAAACACCAAAACATCACCCAACAACTACCATGCCACCCCACCATTCCCAAACCCCGAACCAAGGATATAAATCAACGATGCAGCCGCTCGTAGGAGCAGTTGATATACCGCTTGCAGATACGGATGGAGATGGAGATAGTGCAAGAGATAGAGGAGGACGGGATGAGAGAGGTGGTAAAGATGATGGGAATATGGGTTTGAGAGGTGGCAGAAGAAGTGGAGGTGCTGGTGGACTGGGGAGCTTTTTGGCATGTTGTTTTACTTGTGGGTTGAGTACTTTAGGGAGGCGGTAGTTGGCGAGTTAGAGTACAGTGGGGTTTTGAGGCGTAGTGTTGAAGACAAATGAAATATACTTATGATCTGGTTGCCTCGACGCTCCATAATGGACTGGTTTGAAGAGGAAACTTGGTAGTTGATGGTTCTCTTTCACGCTCATAAGAGTAAAAAGCGCTTTCTGTTAGAAGTAGTGAGTTGAGATTACTATTGGGGTTTCACAGGCATGAGAAAATTTTCAGTGAGATTCTGTATTGCTATAGTGGACTTCTCATGAAAAGTTTATGTAGGCTACCATCTTGATGTTCGAGACTGCTCTGACTTCTCTACAAAGGTCTCGTCAATGCGTCATGATATACCCGGGATCATCTCGTCTCTAGCATCCCATACTGATACGGAAATCAGCCCTATCTTGACGATGTCAAATTTCGTAAGGAAGATCAACGTCACTATCGTCCCCCTTCTCGGTATATTCATCCATCAACTTATACCAACTGATGACAAATGTAGGACGGCAAATAATAGCCAGAACGGCCTCCTTTGTCATTGGCTCATCTGGAGAGTACTCTCCAATAGAATGAGCGAGAAGAGGACGGATCTCATGGCGACAGTATCTGCATAGCGCCTCCATGTCGAAGGTTGACAATGGCTTCTTGTCTTGACGTACCACGATAGTACTTCCCACGTCCTTCTGCCACTTCTGCGCGGCCCAGCCCCAGCCAAGTTTTCCGGTGCTAGAGTTGGGTTCGGCTTTAGGGTCGCAGTTGAGGTGCAGGAATGTAGCGTCTTGATTGTTGTAAGGGCTGCCGCCGTACCACTTGTTGCCTCGGTCGTTTGCCCACTTTGGATCTGGAGGGCACTGCCAAGTGAAGATGGGAAGACCAATGCGATTTGCAATGTCGGAGGTGTCATGGTTGGTGAAAATAGGATCCGTTGACGAGATGTTAATGGCCTCGAAATGTGGCTTGTGCAACAGTTTCTGGTCACCCATACAGTTGATCTTGACGCCTTGGATTTTTGTGGGGTCGGGATTGTTGCGCACAGTGCTTGCGTCGGAACTCATTGCGAGATACTGTGGAAGAGAGTGAGTTGAGCGATGGTGTTTGTGGTATGAACTTAGATGCTGTGGGTAAACTGTCGAGAGTCTATGCCACACTAAGTCGTGGTTCCAAGATATGATGACTGGGTGGCTGGATTGTGTTGAAGGAAGATAGGTCCGACCATGTAGAAAGAGACCGTGGTTAATATAGCGGTGTTCACGAACTAGTGAGTATTGCAGGAGTGAATGACTTTATCTTAGCTTTGAATAACACAACAGTGGATTCTCTCCAGCACTTTGTTCTGCTTGAATCCTTATTAGTGAATTTGACCATCTAAATGACTGGAATTTCATAATCAATACTGTAGAGCTCGAAGTCGTCTGCTAGAATGTAGTACTGCGTCCGAAAAGCTCTCTTAGATAAACATTCTTACTATAAGGACAGAGTCTCGCTTAGAGGATTAGCACACATACAGATAAGCGAGTTTATGAAATAGAAAGTGGTAGAGCTGCCAGCATCAGACATTCGATTTGCCTTACGAAATGAAGGGATGCGGAAATCAAGTACAATCTAACCTCTTCACCGCTCGAGCTTAGGGCGATAGAGTACTTAAATATTCGAGTATACTTACTCGATCACTCCTGCAGCTTCCCGATATCTTGCGTTGCAGTCTGAGCTCACTTCTGGCTGTCTGGACGTTGAATATAGTCGCAAAGGAACACGATGCTGATACATACGACCATAGACTGACCCGTCCGCTCTGCCATACACAAGCCTCAGATCGGCAGATTAGTAGTTGGGTGGGTGACCACCAGCGAATACCTGCTGTTGTATGTTTTTTGTTTTTGCAATTCTTTTTTTCGCTAGTGAAGCTAGTGTCGAACCCAGCGGACGCGAAGGCTTACTCAACTTGTAAAGAGACCTTACCTAGGTAGGCTTTTTGAGTTCTCATGTTTAGTTTTTTGGGTCGCTAATATGAACCAGATGTGTACTCTATTATCTTTCATGCTTTAGTGAGAGCAGACATCGTGCGATCAATTGAAAGAAGCTTGTTTATGTTCGGGCAACGTCAGCGTGGACGAATGATGACTAAGCACTAAATTTCCGAGCTAGTGAACTTTGACCTGCTCGTCGCGTCTTCAGCCGACGCTTGGTCTGATCGTTCTCCCACAACCAGACGCCAACCGTCCGATACTTGAATCGCTTGCAATGGCAAATATGATCTGGGGAGATACACATGTGGTCCAAATCAAACATGTCAAAGTGCACGTGAGCGAGCATCTACACGGCCGAAATCTCATCATTAGCTCCAAGGTGGTTTGTTACATTGATCTTTCTTTTCATTTTCTCTAGTCGTTGGGTTAGCAATTGAAGACGCAGACTACCGTCGTGTCTTGAGGACATTCTCGCGCCTTCCTTGATACTCGTGATGGAAGTTCCCACAGATCGTTCTTTCCCAGTCGACGGCTCCTCCTAGTTGCTTCTTCTCTGTCTAAAGGGCTTTTAGCCAGTAGTATCAACAACTTTTACAGTCGTATGTTTGGATTGAACGCTTCCATTTCTATCAGTTGCAACCAGTTTCTATTCCAAGCCATCTTTTTATAGCAAGCAAGCAAGGACACCTTGCTTGATATCATGCAATTCCCAATTGTTTTATGTCTCCTCCTTTTGACCCTCCATTCAGCTACTGCACAAAATGTTATTCCGCAAGAACCAAGCTTCATTCCTGGAGCATATATTATCCAGCTGGCTCCACCCACTGAGCTTTCGGAAAACGTGCCTCGAACCACCAATGCTCATATCACCGAATTTCAGAAGCTAGCGACCAATTTACGTTACACCATTCGATACGAATTCAACAACCCGGATATCTTTCTTGGTCTCTCAATACAAGTCGAGGGTGATGGTACGGATGAGGAGATAAGGGAGAAACTAAGAAGGATTCCAGGCGTCCGCTCGATCGATCCGATTGCCATTATTGAGAAGCCAAACCCTCCAGGTCTACCAGTCTCTCCCAAATCGGGCCCTTCTATATCGTCCGCCAACGTGGCGATAAATGGACCTTTCAGAGGAGATGGCCTGTCTAGAACTCTCGAAATGGGAGGCATTGATAAGCTTCACAAGCTTGGCATCAAAGGCAAAGGCATCAAGATAGGAATCATCGATGATGGAATTGACTACCGACATCCTGCTTTGGGCGGAGGCTTTGGACCTGGGTATAAAGTTGCGGGAGGTCACGCATTCGTCAATGATCACGAAATGGTTGATACTGGCGCAGACCCGCTAGCCACTTGTCCTGGCAGTGGCCATGGTACGCATGTTGCAGGTATGGAAACACAATGCTCATGGAGATTGTTTTGACTTTGGTGTGATAGGTATCATCGGAATGCAAAGCACCCCAGGGGGCTACGATATTGAAGGCGTCGCTCCAGAAGCCACAATATACGCTTATAGAGTTATGTTCTGTGATGGCACAGGCTCTACAGATGCAATGGGTGCTGGTATGATCAAAGCTTACGAGGATGGTGTCGACATCGTTAGTCTGTCGCTGGGCTTTAATCATGCAGTTGGAAGGGACCCTCTAAGCGCCTTCACAAAGAAGCTTACGGATGCCGGTATCGTAGTCGTCATGTCGCAGGGAAACGATGGCAATCGCAGTCCTACGGCAGATAATCTTTATCATTCATGGTTTCCCCAAGCCTCGCCGGATGTTATAGCAGTAGGAGCAGTGAGGAATAGTTTCTATCCTCTTGTGTACTCGGCCAACGACTCTACTGGTGCTACACTACGATATGCATCTCTAGTCCCTGTTGACATACCTGGCGACGCCGATGTTTATCTCCTGAAAAACGGGTGCGACCTAAATGAATGGAACAAATCGGTAGATACCATCGCAGATCTTCACAATACTATTATTGTGTATCCTGACGATGACTTTTGTTTTCCAGAAACAAACTCCTCGCCGCAGCCGCAATACTTTCTAACGCTCAAAAAGCATACCGAAGACCCAAATGACAAAACTAAAGAAGATCCATTCATCTCTGGATATCCAGATCTCAAACCGGATTCAGGTGTCCCGCAACGAATATTTGTAGATGCTGCAGACAGTGACACGTTACGTACCAATTTCAAGGCGAAGGGAGGATATTCGAAGTACAAATTGAACTTCAAAAACAAGACCTATATAGGGTTACCACAACCTGCTGGAGGATTAATGGATGGGTACTCTTCATTTGGCCCAGGGGAGCAGATGAATACTTTCAAACCTCAGATCGCGGCTCCGGGCGGGAAAATCCTCTCTACCTGGCAATTTGATGATGGCAGTGGGTATAGTATTCTTACAGGAACTTCAATGGCTGCTCCATACATCGCAGGCTGTTTCGCTCTATTGAAAACACAATTTCCAAATGACACACGCCATGAGCTTCTCTCACGCCTACAGATTACCGCGAAGCCACTACCTTGGGTTTACAATTCATCGATACTCGCCTCGACTATGCAGCAAGGCGCCGGTCTGGTCAATGCATATGAAGCTGTTTTTTCGGCCACTAGGATCACACCAAGTCAGCTTATCATCACTTCTCCGAGGTCAGCCATGTTTCAGTCCACGCAATTTATTATCGAGAACACGTCCAACGAAACACAAGAATTCGAATTCTCTCATAAGGGTGCCGGATACACGAATGCCTTTTTGTACAGGGGTGAGCTGAACCAACTTCCCGTGTACGGAGATGCTGTTTTCGATCCTCCCGAGGCAACGATTCCTGCGGGCAAGTCCGCCGTCATTCTGGTTAATGTTTCACCACCGACGAATGTTAATGCCTCTCAGAACCCCTTGTTCTCAGGCTTCCTCTTCATAACGAACAAAATTTCTTCGCAAACGTTTCAAATTCCTTATTTTGGGCCGATCTTTTTCTCCTCGGCGAACCAGGTCGAGGCTCGTGAGGAATCCACAGACCCGAAAGAATTTCCTAAGTCTTGTATACCGAAACTTTGGACCCTCAACGCTACGGATAAACATATACCTTTCGATCCTGAAATAACGGTACTTACCATCGGACAAGAGTATGGAGCTCACATTGAGTGTCCGTTCGAAGACTGCGGGACGCTTGAGATCGAGCTCATGCCTGCTAACACGTCATGGATACCAACAGTCTACGGCTTCAATACTAGTATAAAACACAATTACATTCCAAGCAAGCTTCAACCGACATCTGATATCGCCGGGTACGAGAGTTTCGGGACGCTCGAAGAGCTGGGCATGTTGGACGGAGCCAAGACTATTTTCCGTCATGACATGAATGTTGAGAGGGTGACTGAGATTGGTCCTGGTGATTACCGATGGCTGGTTGGTATCTATACACCAGTGTCTAGAAGTTTTGAACATAAGACGTGGTTGAGTGGGGTTATAAGAATAGTAGAACCTTGAATCGTGGGCGAGGATGTTTTCTTTGTTATACGGCAGGGCGAAAAGGGGCATCATTGGGTACTGTGGCGGATTATCAAGTGTATCAAGTATTGTCAGCTTTCAATGACTACGCTCGAATCAGAACTCACGATCCCATTTCCCATCACCGCCGAATACGAAACATTCATCAATCCCCACTAAAGATGGAGTCTTTACGTAAACTTCCCATCTCCCCACCACAACACTTCCAAATCTGTCGCCGATTGAAGGTCCTCGCGATATGTTGCACATCGCAATTGTGGTCGTTGATTACTCCCCGATTAGGACTCGCTTGGGCCGTGTTTTTACCTCTATTCGGCGTGGGGCTTGGCGCGACTCGGTTAGCGCGGAAGGGGTTGACGGGAAGGGACATGGCCCGGAAGGTGCATATTGAGGGGATTGAGGGGATTGAGGGGTTGTGATTGGAGAACGGAGAGGGGTTATTGTGTGGCTTTGGTGCTTGGTGTTCTAGTCGGAGTTGGAAGGTTTTGTGATTGGGGAGCGATTGGCAGGTTGGGCGATGTGGGGAAATTGGCGCTAGGTTTTTGGTCTTGGCTAGTTGGATTTCTTGCTTTCACACAATTCGATGCTGGTCTTTTGCTTTGAATTCAGGCTTGTGCCCAATCTCGGGTGCTTTATCTCGAATGGCTTAGTGGCTCAATTGGTTGTTATACAGTAGCTCTTGGAATCATTGACTCGCTTAAAAGAGTCCGTCTACCAATCGCAATAGTAGACTCACAAAGGTTCACCGTCAGTGTTCGTTATCAAATGGGTACTGGTAGACAAAAAATTGTATATTCTTGTAAGCAAGATGTTTGTGACATTGATTTAATCTTCCCATGTCTATTAATTGCTATCTAGAGGCGTGCTAGACTCATCAGTAACAGCAAGAGGTTAATAGAGACTCACGGTATGTGTTTCAAATAGTTCATGATTACTTATAGTAAGCTAAATTGGTATTTGAGACGCATCTCTTTTCTATTGTTTGAATCGTAGGCTTCGATGGGTAGAGAGTGACATGATATGTGAGAGTACCTTGACTGCGGACTACATGAGAGGCTCTGCCGTTGAGCGTCTCAACGACTTTACGGCTGTCTCTCTTATACCATGTTCTATAGAAATTGAAGTGAGGGACAGATTCTGAACGATAGGTACTTTGCTTGGCACGAACATAGCAGGAGACTTACATCAATGATTAAATGATCGTCCTATCAAACCCACATCAAAGCATGTATGTTAGAGTCATTTGGATAATTCAACATTTTTAACGTTTCTTAAAGTCGGACGAGCGATATCTGGCGCTGATTTATCAGCAAGCACAAAAAAGCGCAGCTTTCGATATATGCTCCCGGGCTCCATAAATTCATACTAAATCAAAGAAAGAAGAATATTTAGGCGGATTCTGTGATAGTGCGCGAGACTGGCATCTCACCCTTCGAGATCTACGGCTGATGGTAGCAGGTGCTTATTCCAGCATCAATCGAGCAGACGTATATCAAGAGTTGATTTGTCTCGATCGAGGTTTATAGATAGTTTGACGCTTCATCATAGAACAAACTCTGTAAATGGTACGAGAACCTAGATGCGTTATCACCTCAATAAGTCATACCGAAGACTCAGGAGCTAAAAGCAAAGAAACGTAAGCGCGGGCCATCTCTCTTCGTGGTCTACCTAGTTCTCACAAAGAAGATTGAGGCAAGATATGACCTACACAAAACTTCAGACTTCAAGGCAACCTATCATATCTCGTACACCCCTACAAATAGAAATAAATACTCATGGTCGAATCTCCAAGCTCTCTAATCAAGAGCTTGGAGCTCATGTGGGGTATTTCCAAACTCTGTCGGCACCTGGGTTCGCTTCGAAGAGGTGGGGCGTCGTTGCGATATGCAACGAACCGATCATCTCCCTTGACCCCAATTCGAACATTATTGGGGTCTAGACTGCGATATACAACAATGATAACTATTCCACCAGACTGTTATTAGTCAAATCTTCTGCTATAACACCAAAGGTATCGTTTGGGGAGTAGTACTAGCTTACCGAGCACGTATCGGCGTGAATGAGAGCTGCGTGGGAAAAGACCTACGCATCTCGCAATGGTATCTTCCCTTTTGTACGTCATCATTAAGATAGTATTTCATTTGAATTTCAGATTTAGAAGCTGGAAAGAAATGATACGGCGAAGATGCCAGTCAATACTGGAATTAGAGAATGTTATTGAAAAGCAACGCTGATACCATAGCTTGTCCCGATAGATAAACGAGTAACTTCTGGAATGAGTGGATGACGGCATTTGTAGATTACGAGGCCGCGTGGATAAGATCTGATTAGATGTTAGGTTGATACCTGAAAGCATCTGTCCTCGGGCCATCTATGCCGCCGAAACGTGAGCCCGAGTGATCGACCGAGCGAGTAGGAAGATATCTCCGATTATTCCGCTGGAAAGATTGGTCTGAAGTGAGCCTCATATACATAATGATTTTACCAATGTTACGAAACGTTTATACACATAGGGGCAGCCTCGGGCAACTAATCAGTAGGTTGAGGTCCACAGGCCAGACGGAGGTCTAAGCGAGCGAAGGGCTGTGCTGTTAAGAGGAAACCAAGGACCCAATGAAGACTTGAAGATGTTATTCCGCTTCGTTAACAACCATCTCACGTTTTGAATGAGGTATGCCAAGCCAAGGCTTCTCGCCAGATTCCATTCTTGCTGGTGGGAAGTTTAAGCTTAACTTTTGGGTCGTTTCACGATGCTGGTATAACAGAAAGCATAAGTGCAGATCGCCCGCACAGCCATGATCGTATCCGTCTTGAATTATTGGCTAACTACACAGTACAAGTGAAAACAGAACAGGAATGCTTGACCTTCAAATGCCGGATACCTGGATAGTCTGGTAGACGTATCCGAGCCACTAGGAGGACAAAGCGTGGAAGAGTAACATTGACAAAAGCCGAAGACAAACGTCATTGGAAAGTTTGGCATCTCTCGCATACTTTGTTCATAGTCTCAACAAATCTGTGACCCTGTCTTCTGTCCGGGATTCCATAGGAATTTGGATAGGAAGGCTTTGGTTGCCTCATAGTGCAGGATTGGGTAGGTCTCTGTGATGCGAGGATGGTAGAGTCAATCGGCCCCATCGGGCAAAGGACGTATGTGATCATCGCAGGTTGTAGAGCAATGTAGACGTTCGAGTTGTATAAAGAGGAGAGTCCCTCTTCGTAAAGACAGCCTTTCTTCTTCATTCGAATCAACGAATAATTTCTACAGTCTCGAATCCTTCACTTGATTCGAGTCATACCTTTTCCTCACAAAATAAATAAATAAAATAAAATAAAAAAAACACACACAAAAGAAACACTATCCCAAACCTCGTCATGCTTCCACAGAACCTGATCGTCTATTTCGCTGCTTTCGTGGCAGTATGAGATGTGGTTACCGCTCTGCTAGTAAGTTCAGATTCGATTTCACCGAGGACGTCTCAGCATTAACAAATCGCCTAGTTACGAGATCTACCAGGGACAGAGATAGGTCTCCATCGCCATAGAAAAGTCGTCGAGCTCGCAGACCAAAATGATGCTGTTGCGGCTGCAGCTCATCATAAAAAGCGATGGGGAGTAGGCCATAAGTTCGGGGGACGTTTTCATGGCCGCAAGAAAGTTGTTGCAGCTGCGGTTGGGAAAGGTCTTCTTCGCGACAAGAAAATTGCCGAAGCTGCAGCTCTTTATCACAAGCTGGGAGCTCTTCATCGCCACAAGAAAGTTATCGATGTTGCAACCCGGTCTGAGGCTGATATGGCAGCGGAGACGGTGAAGAGGGATGATTATGACAATGGCGACGATGAAGACACCGATGATCCAGACGATAATGTTGACGACGACGACGATGATGCTTGCAAGATTGCTCAACCGTTGAATCCAGCAGTTCCAGCAGTGTAAGACGTGGTGCTCGGAACCTGAGTTTACACGGATTTGGTGGTATATATGGTTTTGATACATGATATCCGAACTTATTATCGGTTAGCACTGTCCAGGAGACGAATGTAGTATACAATATTTAGAACATATATCATCAGCAGACAAAATATCCGATTGTTTGAAATCTTTGGCTGTCGATGCGAGGAATTTTGGACGGTTTTAGCACTGCTATTGTCAGAGCTGAACTATCTGCCATGAAATGGTCATTAGAACAAGCAACAAATATGTTTCGGTTCAGTGGTATGTCTAAGCAACGGTGGAGAGGTGATGGCAAGGAATTCCGAGTTCGACACATTTGCCTCAACTAGCAGTCATGGTCCCGATTTGTGATTCAGAGTGCGATGAAAATCAGGCTGATAGATAGTCCAATAGGCCGTTGACAAAATCATTACCTGGTCTTTTTGCCATTTGCGTTGGAAGCTAGTAATTGTTTCGTTTCCCACTTTTCCCAACCCGATTGACATAGGTCTTCTTCGACCACCAAATCTCGCATCCTGAATAACCTCGTGACTGGCTGATCTAAGAACCAAGATATTATACCAGCTTGCCGCACGATAGTGGTGATGAAGAACCATGCTATGGCACTCAAGACGCCCGCACTTATCCCAACAAATACCTGCTTCTCCGTATGATAATTCAGATATATCCTGCTCCATGCGACCAATCCAGCATTTGCAAGAGCAACTCCAGACAACAGGACTCTCGATATCATAGTGAGAGGCGTATGTGAAGGTGTTGGCTTCTTGGGAACATGTCTGAATAGCAAAAATAGCGTCAAGCTGATCGAGAAGAACGAAACGAACTGAGCGTGGGAGGATGGCATCCCGTAACCTTTGCCGTGCATTTGCTTGGGTCTTTCTTCCTTCAATATGCGCTTTAGGGCAAAGTTGAGTGCCTCGCAAGCCAGTTGTCCTCCAAACATCAAAACTATCTCGATTTCGCGGGTTGACCAGATGAGTGTGGCATATACAACGCAGAGGCCTTGCGGGACAAGCGCAAGCCAGGCGCAGAAATACGAGATAGGATCATTTGGGTCCTGGAAAATTAGCCAAAGCCTGATCCGGAGAGAGCAACACATACATAATGAACGTGTGTCAAAGATAATGAGGCTAGAGGAACGTCTGCCATGATCGTGCGCTGCAAAGTCCAACGTAGATGTTACAGATCTACCAGGTTGGCGAACTAATGCCTCCCCTAGACGACCCAGATCAAGTAGACGTGTACCCCGAATCGAGAGTCCGCTGCTGTCATTCAAACTAGAGAGAATATAAAGAAACCTGGGAGAGTTAACAGCCGCGGCAGTAGCGCGGGTTACTGGTAAAGCAGCGGGTACCAAGCGAAGGGCGGCTCTCTAAAATAATTATATTGGAGGTTCCACCAACCGCATCCGCTTCGCCATCACGAATACATGACTCCTCGCCACTTCTGGTGCAATTATTCACTTCACTTACGCCGGTGACAGGCGCATTCCATTACTTATGAGCCTCGTCGATCTCCTCCTTTCCAAAGCAGAAGTCGTTCTTCTTTCTAGGATCGACCGGTGACATTCTGCCTGAGATGGAGGACGAACGTGCGGTCGAACTCGACTGCTTAACAGCAATATTTCCAGAGATCCTTCTCGACCCCAAAGACCCCTTTTCTGCCTCGATCGAGCTTCAAGTTCATCCTACGAGTCCCGTCAAAGTTATCTTTCCAGTAGCTTCAGATGGCGTTTTGCCTACCCCGCCACATTCCGATACTTCTGGACAAGAAGACATTGATACCACGAACCACCCGCCCAGAAATCTCGAATCGCACAATTTATCTTATCTGCCGCCACTCAACTTGCGAATAACTCTCCCAGAAGGATATCCAGAGGAGAAGCCACCGCAATTCGAGCTTTCTACGAACCCATCGTGGCTTTCTCGAAAGTTCATGGACGAGCTACAAGCGATCGGCGAGAAAATGTGGGAGGAAGCTGGTCGCAGTGTGGTGGTTTACGGATATATAGATTTCCTGCAACAAGCTGCTGAAAATGCGTTTGGGTTTGCGGAAGAGGGAAAGATCTTGGAGATACCTTTGGACTACAAGATCTCTCTCTTGGATCTAGACATCCGTGCTACATATGCTGCATTTGCTAAGGAAACTTTCGACTGCGGTGTCTGCCTCGGTGGGTGTCCATTCTACGGCTGCCTTGTGCCATTTGCTAACCTTAAGCAGATCCCAAGAAAGGTCTCGTGTGCCACCGATTAATCGATTGCGGCCATGTCTTTTGCGTTGAGTGTCTTCAAGACTATTATAGCAATGCTATCAAGGAAGGAGACTTGACTTTTGTCAGGTGTCTTGCGCCTGGTTGTGCGAAGAAACGTACCGAAGCACAAGCCGGTTCGTCGAAGAAGCGCAAAGTCAAAACGCAATTGACCCCAAGCGAGCTACTTCAGATACCAATCGAGCCAGAGATGGTTGCACGATTTGTCAAATTGAAGCGCAAAGCCCAACTTGAGTCAGACAAGAACACCATTTATTGCCCGAGAAAGTGGTGTCAAGGAGCTGCCAAGTCGAAGAAGCACCGCAAGCTTACTGGCTTGGAAGTGGACGACAGCTCGGACGATGAAGCAGGGACTGAAGAAAGTGGACCGAAGGAACCCAAGTTCCTCGCTGGAAAAGATCTTCTGGCTGTTTGTGAGGATTGCTCCTTCGCATTTTGTGCCCGATGTTACCAAGGCTGGCATGGGGAATTCCAAATATGCGCTCCGAAAAAGAGTAATGGGGAGCTTTCAGAGGAAGATAAGGCATCTCTAGCATACCTCAAGGCTACTTCGACGCAATGCCCTACTTGTGCTGCTCCGGCACAAAAGTCTCATGGCTGTAACCACATGATATGCTTCGTCTGCCGTTCTCACTTTTGCTATCTTTGCGCTGCTTGGCTAAGTCCATGGAACCCTTACAAACACTACAACCAGGAGGGCACTCAATGTTATATGAAGTTGTGGGAGCGTGAAGAGGGTGATGGGGAGGGTGTGTACGAAATACCCCCCGACGACTTTGTCGAAGTCCTCCAACGCGAAGAAGCCGAGCGCGAGGCTGCCGAACGCGCGTTGGCAGAAGCTGAGGCTGCAGTACCAGAGGTTGTCGAGGCACCACAGCCACCACAGGCACCTCTTGAACGTGAAGGGCCTCTCGTCCTTCGAATCAACCAGCTCCCCGCCCAGACTATCCCACCACCAGCTCCAGCCGCCCCAGAGCCTCCCCGCAACGCCCGTCGAGCCCGAGGACAAAACCAGCAACGTCCACCACCCGCACCAAGAGGTCGAGGCGGCCAGCAATTCGGTCGAGGAGGAATGGTACGAAATCGCGCCCCCAGAAATAACCCTGTTCCTGAACTCGATGCACACGGCCAAGAAGCAGCTCAACAAGCATGGGTTCAGATGTTCGTACAGATGGCACTGAACGACGAAGAGGATCAACTGGATAGTGACGGCGAGGATGATCGGGATTGGGACATTCCAGTACGGTAGATTAATAGAGATATTCACGATTCCATAGATTATGACGTTTGGAGGTGGGTCAGCTTAGCATGGCGTTCTGGGTGCAGGCAAACTTTCGGTCTCGAATCTCTTTATAGATTCTGATTCATATACTCAAGAAACAAATGTAATCAGATATATGTCCTGAAAGTTTTGCCGTTTATCTCTCGTGAAGACACTATTTCCAATTGAAATCGGATCCCGTTTGACGCGATTAAGAGACTGACGAGTGTTGGAACTGTGTTATTCTCTTATTGGCATATAGATACACCTAATCCACCATCATCCCGTAGGACAATGATATAAACACTCAAACTCTCCATCTCCGCCAAAATTTCCACCATTTCCCACCACCATCACTCACCTCCCTCTTCCCCCCTCTATCCCTCCCCCTAATCCTCCAATAATAAACCGGCACGCCCGCAACCACAAAAGCCAGCACAATAAGCGTCTGAATCGGCTCCGCAAACACAGCTCTACTTAACAGGAAAAGGCTAACACAGCAGAATATGATCGGCGTAGTGATCCACGTCCTATACGGCCGTTCGAGATTCGGTTCTTGCACACGTAGGATTATGAGACCTAGCACGGTCATGAAATAAAACGTGTAGCCCGCGACGCCGTAGAAAGTGACGAGGGTGCCGAATTCGCCGACGAGAATGTAGAGCGCTGTGAGCACGCCGTTGAGGACCATGGCGTAGACTGGTGTGAAGAAGAGTCCTGTTTCTTCGTCGCCGAACATTCGTGCCATGCGTTTTGAGGCCCAATTGCGGGTGCGGAGGTGTGTTGATGTTGGTTCGGTGGAGGTGTTTACTCCGATGGTGCCGAAGAGGGAAGGGAGATAGCCTTCTTTTCCGGCGACATAGACGAGACGGCCGCTGGTGAACGTTGTTGCGTTTAAGGCGCCGAAACAGGAGGCGCTGACGATTAAGGCGAGGATGAGGGAACCGATTGGTCCGAAGACTTTGGAGCCGAACATTACGGCTACTGTGTTAGATGAGTTGATGGTTTTCAGGGGGAGGACGAAGAAGTAGGCTACGTTTGCCATGATATATGAGAGGATTACGAGGGGCATGGCTGTATGTATGACCCGGGGAAGGTCTCGGGTTGGATTTCGGAATTCTCCAACAACATAGTTGGTCTGGCACTGTCAGTATACTGCTTCTCATGCTTTATGAGAGAAACTCACATTGTCCCAGCCATCAAATGCCCACAACCCCGCATACAACGCGACTGCCCAAGATGAAGCACTTGTACTCGTCCCCTCAAACCATCCTTTTGTTTTCCAATCCTGATTCGGCTCCCCAGTTGTCGAAAACCCAGTGGCGGCAACCACAATACCAATAACCGTAACTCCAAGCAATGCAACGAATTTCATAAACATGAACATGTCTCCCATTTTCGTACCCAGGCGGGTAGAAACGCAATTGAGAAAAGTAACCAAAACCAACCCAACCAATGCTACGCTTTTATTAATCCAAACGCTCACGTTCTCCGCGTCTGCTCCAATTCCCGCTCGAACCAAATATTCGCCCATGATAATGGCAATGATGGCTGCTGATCCTGGCTTTAAGACCACCACTGCACACCACGTAAAAAGGAACCCCCAGATTTCCCCGAATATCTTTGAGAGGTATACCTGTGCACCTCCATTCAGGGGTATTGCACCACCCAATTCCGCATAACTTGATGCTCCTGTCCATGCCAGTATACCTGCGATTGCCCATATTATCAACGAAGCTCCCGGAGATCCTGAATTGATATTGACTTGACTCGGGGACGAGAATATCCCACTCCCTATTATCATCCCAACAATCAAGGACAGCCCATTCATATATGTCAAAGTTTTGTTCTTCTCTAGCGACGCCCCCCCTATTGTCGTCTGTGGATTCGTTGAAGATATTGGCGCTCCGATGGGCGCATAGCCATTGCCTGCGGATGAGGACAGCGGAAAGAGATTCGATGAGAAATCGAAGACGGAAGAGACCGAGTAGGAGCGGGCATGATCTCCTCTACTATTTGCTGCTGGATTTCGATCGTCTAAGGGGTCGTTTTCTTCGAGGGATAGCTTTCGGGAGGAAGCTATGCCAGATCTTGAGGAAGTCGAGGAGGAGGATGTTCGTCGTCCAGGAGAGCTCGAGGCTAAACTGGCAAGTTCTAAAGAGTCGCGCGCATGCGGTTGTAGATTCGAATAGCCGCGCGACATTGTTGTGTGTAAGTAAGGGAACTCTATGTCAATGTTGACATGTTTGACGACGATGGGGAAAAGTTGTACTGGTGGTGACTATCGACTGTTGACTTGGTTTCTATGGCGGGGGTCTAGGTTATTGCAGTTGTCTCGTTAATAGTGTGAATAATATACAATTACAAATGAGTTTACTGTATGAAAGAGCAAAGAAATGTATGCTATAGAAGAAGACGAGGGAAAAGTTTGAAGCGTGTTCACACTGATGATGTTGACTGTTGACAAGGGGTGTAGATGAAGATGTCGATCCGGTTCTGGCTCGGGTTCTGGTGGTTTTTACGAGTTAACTCGTAAACGGGAAGGGACACTTTGTGTACCGGACCGGCAGTGTCACACATGCCAAGGGCCGATGGGCACGGACCTTCCAAAGCTTCGAACTCAAGCTCGAGCTCAAGGTTGAGGCTCTGCTCATATATCTAATTTAACCATATATACTCATGTACCGCCAAAAACCACTCTCAACGCCCTCTCTTCATTATACCACAATGGTCGTCGCCGCTACCGCGATCATATCCCGGTCTGCGTAAAATAATATGCAGCGACACGATGCTACCGATGCGCAGACACCTATGGCGGAGACTACCACGACCTATCTACTCCAGCCCGCAATGCGAGAACTATGGCAGCCGTAAAGCTCATTCTCGACCTGATGATCTCCCTTCGAAACCACGGAAACGTCTTCCCCTAGATTCCAAGCCCACTCTAGATCTTCCCAGTCTTGACAAGAAATGGCAAGCCTATTGGAACGCAAACGGCGCAATTGAATACTCTAGGGTGGAGCGCTCTCTGGGACTAGGATGGAAGGGGAATGGGAAACATAGCTACATATTGCCAATGTTCCCATACCCGTCTGGAGATATGCATCTGGGCCACCTGAGGGTGTATACAATATCAGATGTTCTTGCTCGCTTCAGAAGGATGCAAGGTTATGAAGTGTTGCATCCAATCGGCTGGGATGCTTTTGGTTTGCCTGCTGAGAATGCGGCTATTGAGCGTGGTATTGATCCTGCGACTTGGACGAAGCACAATATTACGAAGATGAAGGGCCAATTAGAGAAGATGAATGGTCATTGGAGCTGGGACAGGGTATACTTGTAGCCACATCCAAGACGAAGGCATAGGGCTGACCTCTCGTCAGGAATTCGCGACCTGCGATCCGCAGTTTTACAAGCATACACAGCGATTGTTCCTACTTCTGCACGAGTGTGGATTAGCATACCAAGACGAATCGTTAGTCAACTATGATCCTGTTGATAAAACTGTGCTGGCAAACGAGCAAGTTGATTCAAGTGGAAAGTCATGGAGATCGGGAGCGAAAGTCGAAAGGCGGATGCTGAAGCAATGGTTCCTAAAAATCACCGACTTCCAACAAGAGCTGTTGGACGATCTAGAATACTTGGCCAAAGACGAGGCCTGGCCAGATAGAGTCCTAGCAATGCAGAGAAATTGGATTGGGAAGTCCAAAGGTGCTCGGATCAAATTCTCAATCACTGCATCTAATGAGGACGCATATTCAGATATTGAAGTCTTTACAACCCGCCCAGACACATTATTTGGTGTCCAATACGTTGCCCTCGCATCCACACATCCTTTGGTCCAGAAACTCGCCGCAGATGACGCTGGTCTCCAAGCTTTTCTTGACGCCATGCCAACTTTACAACCAGATTCAAAAGTCGGCTATGTACTGCCTCATGTTCGTGCAATCAATCCTCTGGCATTTACGGAAGAGGTTCCCGACGCTACGAAAGCTTCTCTCCCTCTGTATGTCGCGCCATATGTCTTGGGAGATTACGGAGATGGCGCCGTGATGGGAGTGCCTGGCCACGACATTCGTGATCACGCGTTCTGGAAACAGAACCGTCCCGATGATCCTGTCCGTATGGTCGTTGCATCCTCTCCCGTCGAAGCAGCGAACTCAATCAGTGAACCTCTAGTCCAGCAGGGCTATTTAACTTCGCAATGTGGACCTTTCGCTGGACTGAGCTCTGCTGACGCTTCTACGAAGATTTTACGACTACTGAAATCTCAAAATCTTGGAAAGACTGCCGAGACGTGGCGTCTTCGTGATTGGTTGGTTAGTCGGCAGCGTTATTGGGGAGCTCCAATTCCAATCATACACTGTAAAAGTTGTGGTGCTGTGCCGGTACCGGAAGATCAATTACCAGTAGAGCTGCCACCTGTGCAAGATCACTGGTCTCTGGGTCGGACTGGAAATCCGTTGGAACATGCCCATGAGTGGGTAAATACTCCATGTCCGAAATGTGGAGAGGCTGCGCAGAGAGATACCGACACAATGGACACATTCGTCGATTCAAGTTGGTACTTCATGCGATTTCTGGATGCGAAGTGCCAGGACGACTTGTTTTCTCCCCAATTAGCCAATGCAAACTTCCCAGTTGATGTGTATGTTGGAGGGGTTGAGCATGCTATTCTCCATCTGCTATACGCTCGGTTTATATCGAAATTCATAGCATCAACGCCATATTGGTATGCAGGAGTATCTTCTAGGGGCGAGCCTTTCAAGAGAGTTTTGGCTCAGGGTATGGTCCACGGGAAGACATATTCCGATCCCACTACGGGCCGTTTCCTCAAACCTACGGAAGTTGAAATTCGGAAGTCGAAGCCGGTCATCATTGCCACACGAGAGACTCCAAATGTCAGTTTTGAGAAGATGTCTAAGTCGAAATACAACGGTGTAGATCCCACTACGTGTATAGATAAACATGGTGCAGACGCAACTCGGGCACACATTCTGTTTCAAGCACCCGTTAGTGAAGTGCTTGAATGGGATGAAGGGAAAATCACTGGAGTCACCCGGTGGATGAAACGGCTCCACGATTATATTCACGATTGGCGCATGGAACCAGAATTCCTGGGTAGACTTACTATTCGAGCTAATATTCTGGAGTATGATCCACTTAAGAGCTTCAAACATTTCAACCCCAAAGATCATGTAGCGGTACCTGAACTCGACAGGTTGGCCAAGGGACAGCAACATAAAGAACAGTCCGATGTCTACAATTTAACAAAGCAAGAACCGACCGAATTGAAGTCACATCTGTTGTTGTCGTGGTACGGACACAAAGACGACAAGCTTCTATGGCGGACTGTGCAGCAGAGCATTATTAACATTACGGCATCGTACAATGAAGGATACTCCCTCAATACAGTCGTGTCTGACCTAATGTCCCTGACAAACATGATAATTGACCATTCGTCCACAGAGAGATTTGGCCCACCAATGAACGGGATTCTTTACCATTCGACTCTCGTTCTTGTCAAATTAATGGCGCCCATTTGTCCGGCATTCGCAGAAGAGTGTTGGTCGTTGCTGACTTATACCGAACCTACCCTTAAGGAACGATGGAGACTCTTGAGGGACCTCAAAACCTTTGCACTTCCCGCCCCCTTCACTAGGACATCGGTCTTTGATCAACGCTTTCCGGAAGTGGATGGTTCCTACGAGTTACTTGCCCCCGACACTCTGACCTGCTCCGTTCAAATCAATGGTAAATTGAGATGTGTCGTTGAAGTCAATAAGCCACACGATAATCTGAAGGGCGAAGCACTCGATAATTGGTTCGTCCAAGAGGTATTGAGAAACCAAGAAGCAAGGAAGAAGCTGGTTAGTGACAAGGTGAATGTTCGAGATGCGAAGAAAACCATCGTTGTCAAGGGTGGGAAGCTAGTCAACTTCGTCATGGGCGCAACGAAGTCGAAGAAAAAGGAATAATGTAAGAAGACATGTCTGTCAATGTATACTATGTAAGACAAAAGTTTTGTATAAGCTAAGATACCACCTTCACCTCCCCTCTTTCCCTATTAATACACTCCCTCGATCCTACCACCTAGGAGGGAATCCACTCCTCCAAGTCGGTACAGTACATTCGCGTAGCCTCCTATTCTTCCAGTCTGGAACGCCTCACAAATCGGGACGTCAGAAGTCTGGAACAGTAGTGGAGTGATGCAAAACAACATAAGCAAGCTTTCAAGTATGCAAATGTTTTATCAACTTCGAATCACCCAATTGATTTACGCAAACAGTCATTGTAAGCATCACGGACTACAGTGAGTCTTCAAAATGAATAGTCAACCCTCCCTATGAGGATGTGATAGGAATCCTGAAACATCAAGGCTAATACGAGGTTCTCCTCGTGCCAGGCAGTGGGTCTCGCTAAATAGTACTTCTACTAGACCGCAATAATTAAGGGTGTTACTAACGCTTTTACTGCTGTATCCTTATATATAGACACTCTTATAGCGAGGTTTGACTGTAGTCGTCTCAAATATGCAGTCGCTGCATGATGCATCCAGCCTCGACTTTTAGCCGCCTGTGCGACTCGCAACGCACACTGCTCACAACTTCTAAACAATCACAACACAACGAATCGGGCACACCAGCCTTGCAATTCATCGGAGTAAATTCATCACAACCTCAGAAAGGTGCACACATACAAGGCAATAACCAGGCAAAGAGGGGAAATATTGATCGGGCGATTCGTTCTTTTGAGGCAACCAATCACAAGCGAGGTAGCACGATATCACCCGGGCGAGGAGGCTGAGCTGAAGCGCCCAGGAACTCATGGTCGGGCTGATTCAGGGAGCGTTTCGACAGCCTTGTACCAGGGGAGGGGATGTATATGAGGGAGGAATTGCGCCTTGTGAGGGAGGATGTTTGGGAGTCGTTGTTGGTCGTGGGTTTGGAGAGAATAATTCTTTTGTTGCAACTTGAATAATTGTTTGCTAGCGACTCGTGGACAAAGAGATGAGTGTTGGTATGCTGTTGAATCAAGAGATTGGAAGTATTTAACACGACACGACTGAAGGAAAAATCTTTCGAGTACAAATGCCTTTCATGATGTCTTCTGGTCGTAGTACCTATTCTTCCTCAAGCTCTCGCCGAAGCTCGAGACATCACGCTGGTCGATCTAGAGATCGAATCGTATATGATTCGACGAATCACTACTTTGTCAATCCGTTAGAAGCACAGCATCAAGATCGTGGCCGAAGTGACGACTACACCAACCGATCGCATTACTCAAGATCAAGTCATCACAACGATACTTCCTACAACGACTCTTCGCGCTCTTCGGATTCAAGATCTCAAGTGTCATCGTACACTCCAAGCTCAAGCCGCGTGATTATCCAGTACGACAAGGACCAATTACGAAGCGATGCCTCCCGTAAAGCATCAGAATCGGCTAGTTATAATCTCGATGATGCGCCCACGACTATCTATGCCTCCCCTCCACAGATCCGGAGGACGAGAAGTGGTGAGAAATTGCTCAAATCAGTGGATGGCTGGCTAGATCGCATTCCGAATGTGCATAAATATGAGCCGGGTGATGAACGCAGGCCGGTACCGAAGGAACTGAGGGACCAGTTGGATGATAGGTTTCCCGATGATGATAGCTGGGATGGGGGGACTGTGAGGGGGAGTGGTGGTGGGTATGGGAGGAGTGTGGGGAGGAGTGAGAGCAGGTATGGAAGGGGCGAGAGGAGGAGTCATGGGAGTAGTCGACGAGGTTGAGATGTTGGTTTGGCGTTTGGCGTTTGGCGTTGGGGCTTTGTAGGTGGTAAATTTGGGGTTGTCTTTAGATGGATTTTGTTGGTTAGGATGGAGTTGAGAGTAGAAGGATTCCAGCGATGGAGTTATGCCTCATAGGCTAGAACAAGTAGGGCAGCTATGCCATATGTTAATATGTCACTTCTTTCCGAACAGATCCAATGTGAATTGTATTCCTTCGAGATGTGATCTCAATGTTCCCCGGTAGCGGTTCTGTTTGAAACGTGAAAACTTGACTCTGTACCCGTCTTCGCAATCTGAATGAAATCAGATGTGCCCGCTAAAGGCATGGATAAATCTGATATTGAAAACTTGTCAACCTTCGGAACCTAAAACAGCAGATTACAAAGATCAAATTAAAATGAGACGGGTAACACATTCCTGAGCATCTATCAGGAAACCTTCACCGAAAAGCCAGGCGACGAGCTCGAGACCACGGACGTGTTGTCTTAGACACCATTTGATAAGGCAAATTCTGGAAGAATATATACCTAAATGCTAATAGTAAGCGACCATCGCATAGCGAAATCGTATAATTCGGGGTTCAGTCAATGGACACTTCGAAGGATAACGTTGAAGTTGAGTTTGAGGCAACTCATTATGACCAGTTAGAACGTTAAGTCTGCTAGTCCTGTCATTTTCAGTGTACCCTTATAAAGTTTCTCCCAGAGCATTCAAGGCGCGTCCGGAAGCTAATCTGGTCGAAGTTTGCTAGGCTGAAGATAATTTCTGGGCGTGCTTTCGTCGGTACTAGTCGTACAAGTCTGAACATTGAATGAATAAGCTGTGTACATTAGTATCCGTATGATGTTCCTAGGCAACGTGGGAGAGTTATAGGTTTCTTTTGACGAGTTTGGCGAAGTCTAGTCTACTTTGTTCGCTCCATTTAAGTGTCTTCTCCGGAGCTAGTTTGATGACAGAATTGACGACAATATTGAGTATGCAGTGGCTGCAGAAATTCCTTACACTTGCATAGAGGATATCCCGCCTCATTCTTCGAGCCTCGGCCGCAAAAGTCATGAGTGCTTCAGAGAAGTCCAGATATTCGTTGTAGTCAAGCTAGACTCTTGAAGAAGATGTGATCGGGGTACGTGAATTTTAGCTGTTTACTTAAGCACGTGACCCCGATTAGATTTGACGTAGTTAATAATAGTAATAATAGTATTATTATC
>QYAH01000404.1:0-20193 GCA_003988945.1 Chaetoscypha palmicola | reverse complement strand
CCCTTGGGAGTAGTTTATATGGACGCTAGAGCTGGTGTCGATTGGATAATAGTGATGGGTTCTTACGGACTGTGACGCAAGCCGTGGATATGCGTGCTCCGCCTCGCGGTTGTGGTTTTTGGTGGTTGTGAAGTTTCCGGACGAGTGTTGGTATTGGCGTTTTGGATGGGTATGATTATTTTATGGGCGGCGGATATTTCTAGGAGGGGGAGATGTGGGCGGGAGGATAGGTAGGAGGGTTGAGATGGGGGAGGAAGATGAATTGGGATTGTCACACTGATTGAACGCATCCATCGTGTTCTTTGATACGCAGCTATATATGTCAAAGACTTGTCCTCTGGCTAGCCGATCGCGTAAGGTTGCCGTCAAAAATACGGAGTGGACTCATCAATGCCCAGATCAAGGTTCCATTTCACGCCTCAGACTAGACAGGAGATCAATTCGATTTTTGTTTGTTACAGGCTAAATGGGTATCGACTTCCAGAATTTTGGTAATAAGAGAAGTACACAGATATTCGAATCATTCCAAACCCTTGAATTTTAGTATCCCGTTTCCAATATTCGCGCCTTTCGCCTTCGACTTCTTCTTCTTCTTCTTCCGACGTTTCTGGTCTCCATCGGAATCACTACTGTCGGCATCACTATCGTCCGAATCGCTGCTTGCCGGCCTCTTCTTCGGTGGGGCCTCATCATCAGATTCCTCCTCAGASTCCTCGTTCAGCGACATCTTTTCCTGCCAGACTTTGACTATCGAACCTCCKCCACTAATCAATCTACCACCGACGTCGAATCCTAGKCCAACGACTGACTCGATCTCATCATGTCGTAATGGTTCTCCTACCATCTTGTTTGGTCCAAGCTGGATGATTCTAATCGTGCCATCTCCGACACCCACGACCACATTCTTGCCTCCGTCCCCGACCCCGTCAGGCATCGCAATCAGCGAGTCCAGACTATCGCCTCCACCAATTCCRGCGTCRACTACGATCCTCTCGTCTTGATCATCCCAGACGCCCCGCTCCCATAATGTCAGAACACCAATTGCGCTTCCCACTAGCACCTTCTCGCCCTTTCTCCGGCCTGGCTTATGGGGCAGGCCTCCGACGTATACACTACATAGCAGCTCATCTTCCTGATCCTCGCTCTTGACYAGTACTCCCCGTCGCAAATCTGTGACTGCCAACGTCGTGCCGCCAGTCGTCACCCATTGTTTGCTCAACCCACTAGTACTCGCGGCCGTAGGTGGTAGGGGTGTCAAGGAAGAGATATAGTCTTCGTGTGGTCGATGTGTTTGGCTTGGTTTGCCCTTGCTGAAACCCGACGGTGTTCGCAAATCGTAGAGATGCAATGCCGCAGAGTCCGTCGCGAGAAGCAGGGTTTGAGGTGAAAGCGCGTGTATTAAGGTCGGTGGATCGGGGGAGTCAGAAGAGGATTCGAAGGGCGTCGCGATCTTGGTTATGACTTTTCCGGTGGCAGATGATGCGACTTTCAAGATACCGTCTGTA
Source organism: Chaetoscypha palmicola (assembly GCA_003988945.1). NCBI lineage: Eukaryota > Fungi > Ascomycota > Leotiomycetes > Helotiales > Helotiaceae > Chaetoscypha > Chaetoscypha palmicola. The sequence goes on along the minus strand of QYAH01000404.1, from coordinate 18,688 downwards.
CCAGCAGAGTAGAGAACTGCATTTCAATATAGTCAGCACAATTGAGTGAATTTATGGTGTTAAAACTGCTACCTTCTCCATCATCGCTGTATGCTAGTGTTCTACAGCTTCCGTGATGCCTTCGAGTACGCCATTCTGTGTCAATTGTACYTGTACCGGATGACAAAATGCTGGTGTTGCCATCGTCTTCATCATCGCTGGAGCTCCCGGCTACTGGTGGCAGGCGAAACGATTGAACATGCCCACTCGACAATCCAACCGATAATATTGGTTCTTTGGGATGTAATGCTTGCGTAAAAAGCTCAGAGGAAAGAGGGAGAGTGCAGAGATTCTCGAACATAGCGTTTGGGCATAAGATGTGATGTGGTTGTTGCTCGTGCGGAATATATTTTTGACAGGGTTCTTTTGGTTGGCCCGACGGAAGAGCCTCGGGCCACTATYGACGACGACAACGTCCTCAGGTCTTACGTGGTGTGAACCTCTTCATGATATACTAAGTAGACAACAATTTTTGACATTCCCAACGCTACAGCGTCGGCATAGAGATAGTACTAAGAACAAGCCAAGTCTAAGACATTTCTTGACTCCTTTCCTCATCGATATTACGCCGAATGAATAGTTCTTTGTGATCCATAAGTATGTTGATATATAAGCACCGAATTTCGATAGCGATTGTTACAAGACTTCACATCTTGTTGTCAGAGACAAACAAGTATCGAATACGATACATCTTATAGTATTGCGGCTCAAGCAAAAGTAGGGGCTGAAGTTTTATACTAATAATCACTCATACTCTTCAGGTTTTCAGATACCACCTAGATGAGTTCACGTAGAGTGTATTGTCCTTCCCTTGATCAAAAAGTCATGAAATTAACAGCCTCTGTGGACTGTCTCGGGGTCATCAGACACATGATCTGTGATTTCAGTAACACAAGGATGATGTTGTCTCGCATTGCGTCGCTCATCCCGAAGGACATTGAGGCAGTGCCAAATCAGCTCAGCGATATAATGTCCTAGATACCTCCCATTCCAGATTGACTCTTACAAGCCTACGAACAGCCACTTGTTGTTACACAATGCAGAAAGTTGCGCGTCCGCCGGCAGCAAACCCCAAGCATATCAAGCAGTTCCGAACTCATTACTCCGTTGCGACTGTAAGCCAAACCAAGTCCGCAACTCTCGCCCTGAAGATATCTGCATACAGCTTAGCAGCTACTATTGTTTTTGGACTGGTTGGAATAGTAGCTTTGGGAGCAACTCTTTACTACGCCAATGCTGCCCAGAACACCGCCGATTATACAGCGCTATTGACTTACCAGCAACAATGTAAAATGTATCAAGTAAGTGCATTACGCTACGCACAGCATCCTCGCTGAAAGCATCTTAATAGCTCACTTACCATAGGAAGAGAAGGTCACAGCTCCTGGCTGTACCGCCATTATTTCGAAAGYTGTCAGACCTCCTGAAAACGCCCAGCGGTATATGGAAGTGCCTACCATCACCAAAGACGAGACTTATCGGCCAACGAATGTTGATGACTCCCAAAGTACCTGTCTGAATCGTGGTCCATTACCTTTTACATGCCCTTTGAACCCAGTTGAGACTAGCGTGTAATCTGAGCCTGGCATTTGTAAGTCCTAGTAGATCCCAATTTGAAGATTGGCGAGCTGAGATCTTTTAGATATATGCCATTTTATGGTTCGCTGGATGTATCTAAGAAATCCACCTCTGCCTCTTTCTCTCAAAAATAAGCAGCCGATTGAACAGGAATCCTAGTGTAGCACTAGGAAATTTACGGGCGTCATTATACCTAGAAAACCAGCTCAAAATCCCATCCTCATAACAAGTTTGTCCCCTTTGACAATCTCCTCCTCTTTCGCCACGAATTCAGGCATATCCGAATTACAACTAGCATACTTACCGGCGATCCACTCCCCTTCTGTTACCAGTCAGCCAGCAAATGGTATCCGCACCCAACTCCAGCGTGTCTATCAAAACAAGCTCCTTTATATGCTCTGGTATCCCCTCTGCGATCTCTGTCGGGACCCCGCCTGGATGCACTGCATACGATAGTATTCCCTTCTCCCCATACTCAACCATAATATACTCAGTTAGTCTCAACACTGCAAACTTCGTAGGTTGATACCCAGATCCTCCAGTTATAAGCGCAAGAGCTCCTATACTAGACAAGTTCACAATCGTCTTCTCGCCCCCTTTCAAAAGCAAAGGAAGAAAGCCTTTCGTCATCACATAAACTCCTTTGACATTGATCTTCCAATTCTTCCGAAAATGTGTGTTTACTAGCAGCCACTTCGATCGGAGGATACGAAGACATTTTGGGGACGTTAAAGCTTCTGTCGCTGTAGAATTATGAAAATCTTGTTGAAATAGGAGATGTTCCGTTATACTCATGAATTCTGGTGTTCATGAATACTATATAGTATTCGTGAGTATAACGTAGTATTCGTGAATAATATAGCCTTATAAATACTATATAGTACTCATAAGTAATATAGAACATCCTAGCGTAGTATAGAGGACGATAATAATAGTAATAATAAGGGCTTATTTATATTAGATAATAAGCCTAATATTCCGAATATTATAGATAAGATAGCTCTTTAATTACAATTATAACACGAGGAGGTTACTACTATTATAGAGCTAGCTTCTTAATAAGGCCTATCTATTATCGGAATCCGATACCGAATCGGAATTATCGTCTATTCTAGAGGAGATTAGATTAATTAAATAGTTACGCTCTGTGTCTGTGTTATTACTCTATTAATTAATAGGAATAGTTACGCTCTGTGTCTGTGTTGTTACTCTATTAATTAATAGGAATAGTTACACTCTGTGTTACTCATGAGTACTATATAGTATTCGTGAAGAGCGTGTAATTCACGAATACTACGTTATACTCACGAATACTATATGGTATTCATAAACACTAGAATTCATGAGTAACACGGAATAGAGACAATGAGATTGAATAAAGTTCGGTTTCTAAGCTTGTTATATAGATACCACTTATCACCAACGCTTCTCAATATGAGTTGTTGGAGTGTACACCCATTAGCTTGAAACTGATTACTTAAGTATTTACGTCAAGTTCTTACGAAGGAAATCATCCTATTGATGGCCCTTAGAACCGCTATGTACGATAACCACGGCATTAACTATTGGACTTAATCGTCCTTATCAAAAACACTTGTCAAAGAGAGAGTTCTTTTATGAGGACCTTGCATGGTTCTACTAGTCATTAGAGACAAAGGCGTGATGAAATGGCTGGTCCGAGATGATCCCAGCGCAAAGTAAAGCCGCGCCCTCTCATGACATCAACTCTCCTGTATCTAGAACAATGATGTTTAAATTTGTGGTCTTGCGTAAGATCCCTATATATTTGAAATTGCTAAGCACCGCGAGGACTGGAGATAGTGCAAGCCCCGAGTAGGGCACAAAGAGGTTTCAGAAAGTGCTAGGCGAGAGATAAAAGGGGGAAGAATAACAAATTTCCTGTATTGAAAAGTGTATGGAGCCATGGGTTTATTAGTACTGACATTTATCTTACAAGCAGAAGTACTATAGAGAAGACTACATGAACGCTGTTGTGGCTGCTTTCTCAGCTAATCCAGTAGTTCATACAACGTTGCTCATTCTGGAGCAGGAACAGACTCAAGCAAGCTAGAAAAAATATCCTAGCGAGACTTTCCTGTATAATACTCTCGATATTTTGGTCATTACAGTTTGATAAACGTAGTTCTATAGTAGGTAGTCCTGGAGGTAACCCTGCGTAGCTCACACGTTGTTGCTAGGCTCCTAACGAATTAGAGGATCAGTCAAGTTGTATATATATACTTCCAAGACAATTCAATTTCTCGTCTTACTAAAGCTTTTCTAAACCTGGTGGCAATAATTGGACCCTTACTGATAAATAGATCGCACTTTTAAAAGCCCAAGATCAGCTCAAGGCATACTTAATTCGCAAATGTTCCGTACAACATTGCAGCGATGACCATATTTGGTCATGGTTAAAATAGATTATTCAGGACGCAACAATCAATAAAGTTGGTGTTGGAATGAAAATACTGGCCATGGTCGATGAAGACTTAGTCGATGAATAGCAGATGCGAGAAAATTATTAAGACGCGGAGCTTCATCCACTCTTTTCAATCTGACATGTTCAAAAGGATGGAGCAAGAACAAAAGATAGAAGTGGAAAAGCTCCTCGTACGCTGTATGGTATATTGTTCCAGAAAAATGGCTATATAATTCTGTGCGAGCACGTGTTGTATATTGCTTTGTTTCATTAGTATTCGTTATTACTCATGATGTACTCGATGGTACGTGCCCTCCTGACCTAGCTCCAAAACTCAATCCCATTCCCGTCTATTGACAATCAAACCGTCCCCCAGACACCTTTGAAAATATATCGCAAGCCCAGACAGCTCGATCAACCAGATTTCGCAGGCTTCTTGGTCATCTGGCCCATACGGAGCTCTTGAGGCTTATCTAATCCAGTTCCACCTAACATCATTTTGTCCTAGGAAACGATAAGTATCAATTTCCTTTACTAGTCGGGATGTTGATACTTACTACCATAGAGTTGGGCAAGAAAGTCGTGATATACTTGGCACCAGATGACATCCCACCTCGATATATCCTACCATCTGCACCATTTGTGAGATCACCCACAACCTTGTTCGCGTAGGTCTCGGCACTCATTTTCTCAGTCACATCTGTGCCSGCCGACCTGGCGTTGATCTGYTTGTGCACTGGCCAATAAATRGAGCTTTTCGGAAGCTCCAATTCATTACCCTGGTTGAAGATATTGGTRTGGACAAATCCTGTCATGATCGGSACAACTTTGACGTTGAATGGCGCCATCTCCATGCGAAGGACTTCCGTCCAATTCACAAGGGCAGCTTTCGAAGCGCCATAGAGAGCTGTTATTTGTCAGTAAAATTCCCATCTCCGAGGCCGGAATGTTCACTTACACATCCACGGAATATGCAAGATAGCGCCTAACGCAGCGACGTTCCCAATAGTTCCCTTTGCATTGATTACCAGAGGTCCGAATGCCTGCACCATTTCCACGGCGCCCCAGAAATTGGCGTCAAACATCTTTTTCGCGTCCCCGATATTGGCATCTAGAGCTGGAGATACTATCCCCAATCCGGCATTGTTAATCAAGAAGTCGAGTTTTCCTCCCGTTTCCCGGCTCACAACCTTGACTGCCGCAGCCACAGATTCTGGAGATGTGACATCAAGAGCAATGCAGGTAACATGCGGCAATGAAGCCAGGTGTGCGATTTTGGTGAGAGATCTTGCAGTGGCGAAGACGTGGAGGTCTTTCTGTTGAAATGCAATGGCTAGAGCGTCGCCTATGCCGCCTTCACTGCAGCCAGTTATCAGGACGGACTTCCGCGAAGTTGCCATTTCACAGGACGTTCTGGTTATTGGATCGCTCCCGCTAGAGAGAAGTATATGTGAAGTGACACAAACGCCTCAACAATGCTCAGAGGAGCAATTGAAGAGTCGATCTGACACACAACGGCAGAGGCTTACTGTAATGCACAGGCGCACTCTCGGTCACAGGGTATCAACGATAATGGTAAGAAAGATGAATTTGGGCTTGCGTTCTCTATCTTTCTTATGTAAATATATGGGAAATCGTCTGCTATTTCTGTGGGATCGGGATGGCATTCTCGCCATGTCTTACGGACGTACAGTACACATTGACTTTCCATCTGCGTTTTGATAGGCCGAGCAGGTACTTGTCGATCTTCCAAGCGAAGCGGAGAATTAGGACGCCTGGCAGGGCTGTGACAATGAAACAGGTTGGTTCGTGGGTTGAAGGATGGATTGTTACTAGCTAAAGGCAGCCGTGCCTGATAACCCGTAAATTTACTAGGATAATTTTCAGTGACAGGGCACTTGGTGGGGAAGGATGTGGTGCCAATGGCCTGCGATATCACTGTAAACTACCCCCCTAGCGGATTTACACATATCAGGCACTTCTGCCGTAGCTAGTTTATAATCCATCTTTCAACCCACGAACCAACAAACCTGTTTCATTATCACCGTGGCAGGATCTCAACTTGGACGCTTGTGATTCAGGCTGTTTGGCCAACGAGAGTTATTACCCACGAGTTTTCGAAAATTACGCAGCGCACAAACAAAAGCTCTGTGTTACCAGTATGGAAACAAAAGATATGAACGGCTTCTCCTGCCACGTTTCAAGCCAGTCTAACGCCCGTAAGCCGTCAAGTAGCTCTATGCTGAAGTCTTTCGGCCTCTACTGCCCGTGAAATTCGTCGCGTTGCCGAAATACATGCAAATTYATTCCACCGACTCCGACTCTTGGTAGGATCTTACATAKATGAAATTAATGGTGGCATGATAATGGAGTCTCCTTCGCTTGGTCCCGTGGCCATGGCACGACCATGAAGCTGAAATCTGGCAGCCGGGATATCACCACTTGTATCCAAACAGCACGGAGATGGTACCGGTCAGAAAACCCTCTAATCTGCATTCCAATGAATTGCAAAGTAGCAGGAGMGGGAATTCGCTGCTTTTGAAGGCATTTATGTGGAAGTGGACGGAATACTGAATAGAGGCGTCAAGGAAGTTGTGAGTAGGTGCAGAATACACATGCCCCAGAAGGGGAAGAACCGAACGGTGCTGTCTCTAGGCGAGACTATTTTATTGTTCTTTCATTTTCAATTGCATGACATTTGTTAATGTATTCCATGCAGGTATTTTATGTCATGCTGTGCACCGAAACGCGATGTCACGACTCGCTCAACATCGTCGCAAAGCCTCGACCGCTCGAAGGATTCAGTAACTTTTGCGCCTCAGAACCGGCCTCCTGTGACTCCACCCATCATTCGTCTCACCATGATAGGTCCTTTTGACGATACTCCAATAGGATGAATTCTCGCTCGACCGTTAACGTCTAGGCTCAGCCCTGTTTCCCGTCCAAGAACTTGCCGTGTCTATCTATCCATGGGCACCTACTAGCCAAACAACACTGCACACTTTCAATTACTTGGAGGCAGAAGGGTGGGCTTCTGATATTGTTGCTCATGTCTCTCGCAAGTCTCTCATGCTACTTCATCCCTAGCGCCAATTGCTTGTAATATCACCACGGGGCTTCGTGGGTTGTTCTAGTGGAACTTCGTTATCCCGTGCCTTGTTATTTCTGCCATCGGGCCCAGGAGAATTCTGCGTGGCGTTTTGGGCAAACCGGTATTTTGAGCATAGTTACCTACGATGCTAGGGCAGGGGTACATATTTACGGCAAGTACGTCTGGTTTATGGCGTCTGCGGATTTTGTGAACTTTTGGCTTTGTAGTGTTTTCCAGGATCTCGGAGGCTTGCAGATAGCAGACACAATACGCCGAGATAGTAGAAATGACAGATTACCCGCAGAGGATAAAGCGTTTAGAGGCGTACGCCTCGAGTTGAGTTGACTGGGATGGAAAGTATATCTATTTAAGAGAAGACGGGTCGGGTCGTTTATCAATTGCTGCCTGCTGTTATTTTTTGGAAGGTGCGACGTTGCACATGGTGATGTGTCCAGTTTTGACCTCCGTAATGTAAAGGCGAGATGTTTTTRGTGATGCGAGATGTGAGATCAGAAGACGTGCTGACCGGGTGATARATGAAGCTGGCTTTACTGCGTGGTGTTATSAATGGAGATCGAGGAGGATGTGCTGAAATGTGAGGCGATCGCACGAAATGAATAGACTGAGTTCAGACTAGAATAGCATATCGTCCCGGGCATCACTGCTTAGCATCGAATGATATGAAGTACAAGAAATGCAAATGCAGAGGATGAAAAGGCACAGCTGGATGCTCGACCTAGCCTTCAAAACCTGTCGTGTGCTTACCGAGAGCTTTTCGCAATATTAGAAATGTGAAGATTTGCATCTTCAAGTTCAGATAAATTAAAAGAAGCTGCAGTGAGATGAAGAGACAAGACTTTTGATCGAAATGTCATTAACAACAACACTAAATACAATATCCATGTCCCTCAACTCCAAGTAATGTTTGATGTCATTCTTCCCATTTAAACAATCTTCGAGCACCTTCTTACACCAGCAACGATGAAGCAACTTATCAACACCCTGATTGCAGCTCRSAGACATGAACCATGACCGGAATCTGAACCTTGACTAGATCATCATCTACAACAGGTGGGGTGACCGATTCTACTACTGTCTCACCATCAGATGATATCTCCTCTTCTGTTATCTCAACGACTTTCTTAGAGGATTGAGGGGTTATTTTCACCAGCGGAACTTCAAAGTCAGAAAGCTGGTCAAAGTCAGCATCTCCTCTATCATTTGGTCAATTGAGAGATTCGCTTACCTCCTTGATAACAGGCTGATATCCATACAACCACCCAAGAGCCCACAGCCAACACCATACGGGCAACCACTTATACAAAATTTGTCTCGCGAGCGGTCCGAGGTTATAAGGTAATCTAGCAACATGAATACCAGCATACACACTACTGAAAGAAACAAGATCCTTTCCTCGTTTGCCCCGGGTCTCAGAATAGCTCGCAAAAGCTGTGGCAAGTGTAGCTGGAGACGGTGATGGCGAGGTATAGTGCGTTAACAGAGCGTTAGCAAGTTCAGTTGCATCCTCAATGGCTTGGCAGGCTCCTTGACCAAAGAAAGAGGTCATCGAGTGAGCTGCATCTCCTAGAAGAACGACGCGGCCACTTGTCATACTTGGGAAGTCTTGCTCTTCGAAGACATTACTTGCGATTACTCGTTCAGATTGGTCGATTACTTTATCACGTTTTAGTACTATTGAAGGACGGTGAGGCATGGGAGCTTACTCTCTGAACATGTTTTGCTTTCTCCACCGAATGGATGGTACTTCGATCCGTAGACATCATTCACCATTGACTTTGTCGTTCCCTCCCAGACGGAGCGATCGGGATCTTTCTCACCCACTGGCACCCTCTACACAGTATTAGTGGAAGCTAACAATGAATACAAGAACCAAGACATCTTACTTTGACACCTATGTACCATTGTCGATTGTCCTTACACGGCCAAGTTGTGAGAATAGCGTCATTGTAAAAGATCCAGTTCCCAACACCCTGATGCTCTTTGCCAAGGCCAGCAATAGGCTTTGTGTATCCACTCATGTGTACCCGCCCAGTGAACTGAATAGTATTGATACTATTCAGCCCAGCATTTTGAGCCAAGATTCGTCGGGTGACCGAACGAATCCCATCAGCACCAACAACCACATCAGCTGTGTAGGATGTTCCGTCCGCAACCTTGACAACAACTGACGGGCTTCCATGCTCATCGACAAAATCAACAACCTTAGCTCCAAGTCGCACATTTTGTGGTCCACCAGCTGCCTCGTATAGATATCCGTGGAACTCATGACGTTCAATAGAGTATACTGGATATCCAAACTTCGTCTCGACACCAGTGAAATCTAGATCTCGCCAGTGGTTTTTCTCGTAGTGTACGRKCATGGTCTTGAGAGGCTGCCCATTTTTCTTAATCTTCTCATAAACACCTAGTTGATCGAGTACGCGGAGAGCATTAGGGGCAAGCGAAATTCCAGCACCCGCAGGGGAGAGTTTCTCGGTCCGTTCGAGCACGATACATGGGAGGTTCGCTCGACGGCAGATGGCAGCAAGTGTCAGTCCTCCCAGTCCGGCGCCGATGATGAGAACCTTTGTATGAGTAGGTTGTGTAGACATTATGATATATGCGGAGTGATTATCAATGTGAAGAGATGGAGCTGGGAGTACCAAAAGCTGGCATAAGAGGATTCAAGTAGCAGAAATGTGGTGACGTTTCCCGAAATGTGCTAGAGGAATGACGATCTGACACTGTAAGAGCTACTACTGAATCGAATGATAGATCGTAAGATAGAGTATCGATCGATGAATTCAGACAGTGGATGGAAAAGAGTAAACGGAAAACACAACTGCGCATTCGGTGACTGCACTGGCATACCGGCTTCCAGAGCAGACTAAAAGACTACTCGATTYCCGTAACAACTCCCCGTTCCATCACGGAGACCATCCTCTGGATGGAAAAATGCGAGTAATACACACCCATAAGGAATCGAAACAAGCAATAAAATTAGGAACCGACTTGATAAAACTTCTCCAAGCACGAACATCGTCATCGTCCCTCCAAATCTGTTGGAAACAGCTATCAAACCCCTTGAGTCGTGATATCTTTTCATGGCATGAGGTTGCAATAACCTCCACGAACACAAGCATTCCCCGGTCGAGAGTCGGTAGTAGTGCATCGGCTCTAAGCTTGCTGCTTCGGGAACCGTGGCTAGCGGAACATTATTCAGTACCCTGGCATCTGCTTAACTCCGTCGCCCCAGCCACAAATAGCAGCTCATGTCTGCCACGTTGTGGTTTACTAAAAAAACGTGATTGTCGCGTGCTTGACACATCGGGTGCCGTGTAGGTTGTGAGTTGTCAACTTCCTGAAGGWAGAGGAAGGCGGAAGGGAAGCGGCATTAGGYTAGCTAGCTACGTAGYGTCACGTGGAATCTAGCCCCTCAARCTCTCATRGCTAGCAGCGTGCTAGAAAAATTCATGRGAGAAASTKCAGGTTAATGTTCAGTCCAATCGTAGGAACCTATCTCTTTACCCTTTCCTCCACCCTCTCCAAACAGGGGAGAACTCCGAATCAAAGCACGCAGTCGCCTTTTACTACTTGTCCATTACAGAATTAAGAAGCAGGACTTGCAATTGAAACAAAGCCGAAGGATGGCTTTCAAAGTCATGTAATCTCGGACTCAAAGTCTATTCGATTCTTCTGTTTYAGGAGGGAGGAATGCTTTGCATRGTCACCCTCAACAAGAAACATTTTGATTGACTATTTCCGTAAGAAATGGGTGATAYGTATTCTTCTAATGCAATTCGACASAARCAGGTGCTAACTCYTTGAAACATGATCACCGAAGTATTGACGGCATCCTTCTATGTACAGTGGAGTAAAATTGATGACACACACCAAACCCATCTAAATTAACCCGTTACATCTYAAACCTCAGCCAATCCGACTCGTTGTCTTGCATAATCAAACACAACGTATTTGCCTTTCAAGAAAGTCTCGCCGAAGTTGCCGAGCAAGAATGAGCCCTCGCCAACAGTTCTGACATTCAGAATGCAGGTACCTCCAACATTAACGACATACTCCGACGGTGACACAGTCCAAGGCTTTCTGTTTCCAGCAAACAGATAGCTGATCAGTGGCAAAGACTTAGCCTTCTTGCAATCAACAGAGAAGAATGGCTGTGGGCCGTTGTTTGGAGCGGCAGGGGTGAGAAGCGGTGAATTAGGAGCAATTGGCTTTCCCTTGGCGATGGCTACAAGACGGGCGTAGGCATCTGTTGAGAGAGGGAGCCCACGGCCCTTGGAAGCGTGGTCAAAAATAGCAGCTGGGACACCCTCGTTGGTGGTTACTGCAGTAGTGTTGAGTGCTTGACGTTCGTTGCCGATGTAGAGACCGGTGAGACCAATAGACCAATAGCTGTAGACACCAGGGGAGAATGTGAAGTCAATCTCGTTCACTTCTGGGACCTCGACGATGTTGTACCAATGAAGTCCCTTTCGAGCAAGTGCTGGGGAGTAGCCACCAAGAGTTTGGATAGCATCAGCTCCCTCGGGGCAAGAKGGGTTTGGGCAGAAAGCAAAGGCGCTGTAAGGTTGTGGCCAAGCTTTGGATCTCAATTGTTGGCCGAACGGAGATAAATCAGATGCTGAAGCTACTAGTTAGCAACGAGCTGCAATGTAATGACCATCACATGAAACTCATGCAGGAACTATGAGCAGGACATGGATACGGAATCAAGGTATGACTGACCATTTTCTCCYTTTGGGTCCGGCATCATGCCGTAAATACCACCGAACGGGAGAGCAAAGCCAGTGAAGATCCCAGGTTGAATGTTGCTAGTTTGAAGAACAATACGGCTGCTGACAGGGCCGATAGTCTGCACATCAGAACCATAATCAACATTGAATGGAGCCGGGAAGAATTCATTAGGAAACCAGCTCTCGCTAGGGTATAATGCCTTCTCGTTCTTGAAGGTGGATGATTCTGACATGTTGAAGAGTTGCTGTGCTGGATTCAGACACGCTGCAGTGTTGTCTGGATTGCCGTTGCAGACAGTTGAAATGACATATTGGGATGTCCAAGTCCAATCAACGAACATGGTAATTGGTTGAGGAGGAGTACCAATGGAGATATTTGCCATGTATCCATAATTAGGATCACGGATTAACGGCATGTCGTAGGGCTGATTGCATGGCGTATTGTGATGTGCCGGGTGCGCTCTGGCCACGAGGCCTAGGGATAGCGACAGAAGGATGGAAGCTGAGAAAGACATTATGGCCGTAAGAGTAGGCTGAAGCTTTGAGGATGCAGAGAACAGTGCAGAATGATGGGAAGAAAGGAGTTATCGGTCCAAATATGTACTTACATCGGGGATATGAGACTCGGTAAAGCAGTTCGCGAAGAGTAGTCTCCAAGACCCCAAGTCTCGGGCCAAGTTATCTCTAAGTCACGTTAACCGTAAGATCCGCGAGACACAGACAAATTCAGGTACTGAAAGAACGAGTTTCCAGATGTGTCAATACCATCCAAAACAACCAATAAAAAGCGCACTCAGATTGAGTAGCGTTACCAAAATGGGAAAACTGCTCCATAACTTCAAGCATAGTGGTTCGCTTAAGGAAGGTAAGACATCTTAACCGAACATTTGGTACTCAAGCATCCGAAATGGACGGAAACTTTCTTCTCGGACGAGTGACGCTCACGTTTGATCGTATTTCCATTAAGTCAGCTCGCTTATGATGTTTCGAGCATCTCAAGTATACAACTCAGTCCGTTCCCTCGGCCGTATGCTGCAAAATCTGACTCTGACAACAGGCAATAGAGGGTCAAAACATGACAAAAGTTTCATTGACAGCACTAGCATGTCAAGGAACGTGGCTGGCTGTATGTTTGTGTTTGGATATGTAAATACGCTTCTGCTCAGCTTGAGAGGAAACTTGGAAGAACAGGACAATAGCAACGGACTTTGCAAAGCAAGAATCAAGTCAAATACACTCATTTCAAATGGAAGCTTTGTTACATCTCCAAGGTGACCCAGAGTCCGAGTTGACTCCACTCTTTCTCATCCACGCCATTTCAGGATTAGCACTGCCATATCTTGCACTCGGAAGCCTCAGCGACGAGAGCGAGCGACCTGTTTATGGAATCAGTTCTCCCACTTACAAATTCAAATCTTACACATTACCCACAAACCTCGACAATTTAGCGAACGAATACGTCAATCTAATCCAGCGCGAAGTTCAGCCTCATGGACCCTATCTTCTTGGCGGTTGGTCGATGGGCGGCATGATCGCAATGCGCGCAGCGGCAATTCTGGAAGCACAAGGAGAAAAGGTTCTCCATGTGCTGCTCATCGACTCTTCCAACCCAGATACCATTCCTCCTTTCACGGATACCAACGAGCATAACATCCTTACATCTCTGACGTTCAGCCACGTGTCCAAGGGGCTAGGGCCATCTCGAGGACCGATTCTCAACAGGACTGAAAGCGATTCCAGCATCAGCACTGTGTCTAGCTCAGAAGATTGCCTGGAATTCCCTCAGTATATGGGATCAAGTACACCTGATAGCGAGATCAGCACCGATGACGACGACGAATACTTTAGAGTTGACGAGAATGATTTCGAGGACGACGATGCTGTGAGCATGCTAGAGTGGCCCTCTCGAATGCGCAAACACATCTTCAATGGCTTATCGTTGATCGCGTGTAAAAACACGCCTTCGAGGTATAGCCCAGTGAAAGCGCCCGTCTCTCTTATCAAGTGTGCCTCTTTGGACACATTGCCGCCATTGATGTCCGATTCGAGACGCCATGCTATCCAGAAGCTCTTCCGCGATTCCAAGTCTGGCTGGAGATTACCCCAAGTCAGAACACTTTTGATCGGGAGCGCACATGACCATGTTCTCAATACCGAACATGCAGATGAATTGACAGAAGCGTTGCGTAAAGTCTTGAAGACTGTGGCATGTTGAAGGCGTATAAATGCATATGGTACTGGTACCTTTCATTGTCCGAAAATGGCGCACTGAATCTGCGGCGATTCCCTTTCAATTATTTTCAAGACCACATTGTGCCTGGTGTACATATTCCCATATCTATAGAAGATATAACTCAGAAGTTGCTGTTCAAAAAAAAAAAAAAAAAAACTCACAAAATTACAATCTTAAACAAGTTGTCGTGTTTCTGCTGAATTTGATGTTGCGTGGGAACAGATGCAAATTCTCAGCTAGCCTGAGGAAGCGGGGTGGGGAAGGTCAAAGCTTCACTTGAGTACCAATACAAACGTGACCACCTTTCTGGTACTTAGTAACGTCAACTCATCAAATATTGAAGTCTCAGACCTACTGGATCGGATAGATATCTTACATTACAAAAGCTTTACAGAGTAATCGTTTAGTTTCTATGTGAACTTCTGTTTCATACTATTAAGCACTATTCTTTAGAATTCCGGACGTCTCCGTTCCCTTCAAATTTCGCTTATCTAAGAGCTCACGGCAATTCAATTTTCGAAATGATCAAGAGACTCTGGAGATCTCGAGGGAAACACAAACTATTTTTTACGCCAGGCTTGCCCGTAACAGTTTCCTAATCTGGTATAAGCTTCTCGAAATCTGATGCTTCTCCCGCTTTTCTAAAGCTTGTGCACCGCGGCACGGCTCCAAAGCACTTGTAGGCTTGCGGATCTGCGTTCGGCAACATTTAAAGATGTCAGATATAATTTCCATTACTCAGAAGTGGCCAGATTATTAGCTGGGAAAACGAAGTTTTCGAGTTGTGTGATAGTAAGGAGGTTTGTCATCGGATATGTGTCGCCGTCAGTACTTCAGGATCCTGCAGTGGTTGTACTATCCCCGAGGTAGCATCAGTATCATGCATGAACATCTCTTATACTTCATTAACTCACAGAAATAAGAGCTGTGTAGGATTTTATCTTACTTGCAATTGATGATTCACCGAGTATCCGGGGTTCTTCCAGCGGCGAGGTGCTGTTGCCCCGCACAGTATTAGCCGGCGGTTTCCCATGGGAATGAATCCAATTGTTCGACCTACAGAGCTAACACCGTAAAGGAAATTTACGAAATGATAATGCTCTGTGATACACTTCTTAGCTGAAAGCCCTGCTGCCTAGGACTTTTAGGTAGTCACTACAATGCAATTAGTCAACGTCAGAATTACAACCAGTCAACACTGTTGACTTCGTCTGAGCGGGGGCCCATCGCAGCGCTTAATAGAGACCCCGAGGTATAATGAAAGCTTACAAGCGAAGTGTGAGAGCGTGCGCCGTATAATTCCTCCTTTGGCTAGCTGTAAATCTGTGATACTTCGGGGCATGACGGCTTACAATCGGCACCTGAGCGGTTTTAGCAAGTCTACGCGTTCTCTGTTTAGTATATTCTTCGCGCCTTCTATTTCCTTCACAATTATATAGAATTCCCGAAAATCGGGAATGTTCATAACGAGCTTGTGAAGTAACGCCTCGGTACTGTGGTAACCCCTGTTTTTAGCTGGAACGAGCAGTATTCATTCGAAGCGATCATATTTCAAATATTAGTTAAGATCTCCGGAAACCGGAGCCAGCTTCAAAGTTATGCCGCCAGAGGACATGCTGACAGCTGGATTGTGTCTCTTTCCAAACAGTCGGAACGGGAAGCCGCAACATAGGGTGGGAATAATGATATTGTGTCACGCAAAGCGACAGATAGCACAAATCTTGACCTGTGAGACCCTACCCCCTTGCTCCTACACCTCAATCCTACCTCAAGTCCCTGCACCAACGTCGTGCAGTTGAGCTAGATGCCACGTGGGGAATGTAAGACGTTTCTAGGCTACCRTGCACTGTGCAACGATTGGCTGCCTTTCCGAGGTGTAGTTGATTGAGTCTTATTTGCGGCGAAGTCTGACCCGAAGTTCAGCTACTCACACAACTTTAACACTTTTTCCTCGAATAACAGCTTTCGTAAATTGGTTCTCTAGCCTGTTGCGCAATAACGGCACTCAAGATGACAGTTTCCGAGATCACGCACGGAGGTCGTTGACTTTGCTCCGGGTGGCTTAAGATAGGGATCGAAATACCCCATAGATCTTCTTCGTAAATCTTCATTAAGGTGCGACCTGAGAAGCCCCCATCTGTCTATGCAACCTTATTTCCGTTCACTCCCATATCAATCTTTTCCACAAACCAACACGCTGGTGGAAATGTATAGGCCTCTAGTCGCGGAAGCATTCAATGCAGATACCAAAATGAGAAGAAGGTGGGAATTGAGGTGAGCACCGTATTACCGCGGCAGTCGAAGACTTTGCCTCGCGCCTGCTCTTGTGGTATGAAGCTGCAGCTGCAGCTCTGTACCTTCCTGGTCGATTTCTTTTGGTACTAGACCTCTGTATTGGATACGCGGATAAGTACTCGTATTATCGACAGAGGAAGCAAGATTACCCTCAACAAGGAAAATACGAAGTAGCGATGAAAAAGGCTTATAATTTTAAGCGAGAGGTGGGCTACAAGAGCGGCGGTGCTCAGGGGTCGGTAAAAGGTGGACGAGATGTTTAGCAGATTCAGGGGTCGCACGTTTTAGTAGGGGACGTGTATTAGATCTATGCCCCACCTTTCTTTTCGTCCTGTAAGCCTCCAGCGGGAATCCGTTAATCATTTTATCATCACATTAGGACTGCAGATTTGCATCATATCACTACTTACTCTCGTCCTGCTTCATGTCTCCTATGAATCTATCTTCGTTTCGTGATCCACCTCGTGGGGTGGTTATACGCTGGAAACCAATCAAACTATATCGATATGCAGATGGTTAAGAATGTAATTGGGATCACTCCTGTCAGGCAAAGACAGTTCTACTTTCTCGGTTGACTGCTAGCATTACCACTGCCACTGGTTACACCATCTATTGTCTAGCTTGCGTGCTAGGTCTTATATATCAGGGACATTCGGATTGTCCTTACCACGTTTTCTATAGCCCTTACGCTCTAATATCGTGTTGGTGACCGGAACGGAATTCTATCACCCCTTGGTGGATACATACGCCTTCGTCAACGGTCTCGCGGCTCCCACACGGCAAAAGTGCTCCAGATACATATTTTCCGGTCCGCCCCTACCCTACCAGGTTGTGTCTCAGATCCATGGGTGTAGGCTTCACGGGCCTCAGATACAAACGACAATGAAGGAGTAGGATTGCTTTCCCCCGGCGTCCTTGCACCCGTGGTATTCGTGTTGGTACCGCAGTACTGCAGCAGTCTCGATCTGGGAAGCAGTACATTTAAACAATGCGTATCGCTCCGCATTCTACGGAGAATGTTCTTCATATGCTAGCTGGTAAAAAGTACCATGCAGAGCTATACATATCTTTGACAAGCTTCAACAATCCCTTGGACGGCTACCCGTAGCAGAAAAGCTTTGCTTGGCAGATAACGTGCTAACCTGCTGTCGACCTCCCACGGAATTCTCTTCCAACATGTCACACTGTCACGAAATGTTCAAAGCTTCTTCCCTCAGGAGCGTCCTGATGCGATTCCCAGCTCCCACATCCACGACCACGAGCCCATTGTGCACATCACAGACTGACGTAGATCCCGCTTACACTTTGCAACACCTCTGCGTCGACCCAGCCTCAGCAACATCCCACATGGCACGCCTGCTAGTGTAAGATCTTACGGAAACACATAATTCGGATTTTGTGTAATGTTCGCATATCCTTGGAGACGCTAAGCGTGCTAGAATGGAGTCGGCTTTCGAGTGCTGCAGCTTTTGTACTTCGAAGTAACCACGAAAACCAAAGAGGCTTAGGCCTAGTCCATTATTACGGCAGACTGTGTGCTATGCGCGCAGTAAGGCAGGTTTGTGGTACTTCGTACATCTATCCCGACCCTTGAAATTGGGAGCTTGATTTGAGCGAGCTTGCATTCTCTCGTCGCTGCACTCAGACCCAAGCGTGGATGAGGTCTTTCCCTACCCTTGTGGGGGTTCCGAACGAGTAGCTCTTTCACAGTAACCCAAGAAACAATCCCATCATCACCACGTTTCCGACCCCCGATTCTTTCTCAATCCTGGCATTTAGCCTCCCATCAGCGTGCCAGACAGGCTTTCCAMCCACGATRACTGGTACGAAGTACTTCGTACAATTGAGATTGTATTGCATGTGGCACAGCTCAACATAGTAGAAGCCCGAGATCCTTTGAACACTWCTCGACCTACCCAGTGGCCCCTTTACCAACCCTTGCAATCAGGAAGAGATCGGGGCATAGCCGGTTAAGCTTGTCAGAGTGCGCCAGGCTCCATAAGCCATAAGCAGGGTAGATGTAGCATATGCAGTGGGCACAAGTTGTACCAACGCCAGCGCGAACTACGCCATGCGTAATATGGCTGCCAGCCCTGCTTCTTGAAGCTGACCCTGGGCCGTGGCCTATAAACATGGTTTGATCATCGTGGTTTGCGTATGCGAGAGTTTCTAGCATTGTTTCCCCCTCTTTATATACTCTCTACTCTCCTCTTATACTAGGTCCTAGTATCTCTTCCTACTACCTACTCCCTACCTTGTTTTAGGGTATAGGGTAT
>QYAH01000403.1:0-60173 GCA_003988945.1 Chaetoscypha palmicola | reverse complement strand
AGCGACAAGGCCCCTTGTCAGAGAAAAGCAGCGTGAGACATAGACAACCATTCAAGTCGCTGTTATCCTAGTTACATGCCTACTCAAGACTTTAACTCTAAAAGTACTGTACAGTTGGTTTGTGTGTTCCGGCGACTGGGGTTTACTTTTGGATTAGGCAATGGGGTCATAGAGGACAGGTTAGGCGATTTTCATAGTGAAGAGCAATCTGTTTTAGGACGGGTCAGGGGCTTGGAAGTTGACTATCTAA
This sequence comes from Chaetoscypha palmicola, assembly GCA_003988945.1. Classification (NCBI taxonomy): domain Eukaryota; kingdom Fungi; phylum Ascomycota; class Leotiomycetes; order Helotiales; family Helotiaceae; genus Chaetoscypha; species Chaetoscypha palmicola. Next base: position 59,923 of record QYAH01000403.1, on the reverse strand, counting down.
TCGTTACTACTATCTAGTACGAAGAGTACTTCGTCAACCAAACATTGATACTCTACATTTTGGCTTATTCCGATGACTCCTCAACTCGCCACCTGCAGTCTGAAGAAATAGGGGAGGTGAGTCACGTGATTAAACGTATCGACCGCTTACCAGGCCAGGTGAATTAGTGATTCATCAGAGTAAATTCAAAGTGATAGAGGTAGAGAATTGCAATAAATGATGGTGTTGATTAACCCCCGAGGTGGCAACCTGGAAAAAGAGCATTGATTTTTCCTTATTGAGGTGTTTCATGCATCGCAACTAACAGGGGAGGTGATCCATGAATATGAGTGGAGATATTGTGGTAGCAGCCGAACCAATTAAATTGAGTTGACAGGCACCCCACACCCGGAGGACCATCTCGAGATCCCTGAGAGAACCTGGTGGTCGTTTCCATCAGCCAACGAGCGCGACGCTATTTCGGGCTGCGCGCCGCAAGGACTTATTGTGCAGGGCAGGAAACATGGCACGAATCCAAGGACGACAAGATCTTTCTCCAACTTTCATCAAGAACAATGTCACTCTTGAACACATTCGCGCCCTGAAATGGCCATCGAACTCCCAAACGGGCTAAACAAACGATATGCGACCCTTCTTGGCCTCCTACTCGCGGCGATATGGCTTTTCGTAGCCCTCGATCGRCCATATGAATTTCCAGAACATCTGGTGTGGAGTAACCTCTTCTCTGAGTCCAACACACCAGTATTTCTTCGACCTGGAATATCCAAGATTCCGGACCTAGAAACGGAAGATTTCTTCGACTTTCCTAGGCTAGAGTCCGAAGCGTTGAAGGAGGAATGCTATGATCAAATACATTGGAACGAGAGCATGATATTCACTTGCGAAGGATCTGTTGGAGGCGTAAGTGATGTCCGGAATTCGATTCTACATTGTGTGCGGTATGCTATGGCTGCTGGCGCGAGTCTAGTTATGCCTAGTATTGCTTTGCGGAATGAATTGAATACATCACACACCGCAGCAGGAGCAACAACCAAGATGGAATATATGTTCGATGTACAGCACTTCCTGGAGTCCCTCAAATACTCCTGTCCTGGGTTTACGATACATCCCTCGAGAAGTGATATCAAGGGCTTGCCAAAACAGGACGAAATTGTGCTTCTACCCGAAAGTGTAGTCAACTTCACAAACCCTATTCCTGATGGACCTTTGCTAGAAAAGATACACGGAACAGCTTTCCATGATCCCTCAGTCTGGCGGCAGGAATTCTACCACTGGTTAAAGCTCAACTATTACGACCCTGGGAGGAAAGGACCAATGATCATTGATCTAGCACGTTCAAACTACAAATACCCAATTCAAAGCGACGGCGAAGGATTCGCCCACGACTTCGGCAAGATCCTCAAATTCCGACAAGATGTTCGAATGCTAGCAAGCAAGACCCTTCAAGCCATGTCCGACACATATTATCTCAATCCTGATTTACACCAAAATTTAATATCGGACTCCTTCTTCGGAGTCCATCTCCAGACTCAAAAAGACGCTGTAGAAGGGTCGCCTGCCCCAGATGGGAAATACTCACCGTACAAGATTCAATCGCATCTCTACATCGACCAAGCCCCACGCTCAAAGTCTACTGTTATATACGTTGCGTCCGAAAATGTTACCGAAATCGAGAGCTTCCATGCTGATGTTAACGCTTCCATTTCAGCCTTCCATGTAGTAACCAAGTTCGACCTCCTATCCGGCAAGGACTTGGTCGAATTACAAGCTTTGAGCAAGGATCAAAGAGCCATGGTTGACTTCCTGGTTCTGACCAAGGCGAGTGATTTTGCGGGCGTTGGGCATTCYAGCGTTGCTTGGAATGTAGCATTGATGCGACATAAATTTTCGACGAAGAAGGCGTATCTACAGGGTCCGGAGATGCTGAGTGATGAGTTGAGTCAGGTTTATGGGAAGGTYGGYGAGCATCCTGAGTTTGCTGCTTGTTTGTGGCCCTAAGATCAAGCTTGGACCAAAATAGGCAATCAATGAATTAGGCGTCTAGCGTGGAGAGTTTGGTAGCTTATAAGTTATGGGAGGGGTGTTTGGGTTCGGTTGTATCACTAAAGTATGTATGACTCCAGGACAGTTGAATATGGGATAACAGCGCATTACTGGGGAGGGTATGCAATACCTCAATAACAATAAGCACAGATAAATAGCAAAATAATCCATGTTTGTTTCTTCGGGTTCACATGTTTGATACAGTAGGCCGAGGTCGCCCATTCAGACTGACGTTTGGTTTGAGATACGAAGTTGTTGAATGATTTGTCTTCTGCGGCTTAATGAAGTGATAGTACAGTACGTTGCTTGCAAAAGGTTGCATTACACCACTGCGGTTTCCTAGTGTTGATTTCCTCAGACTCGTCTCCGTTTTGTGACCACTGGAATCAATACGCAAGGAGCTTGCCACCCGAGTATCTATGAATAAGCCTTGTGATCGCTGATATAGCACAATTGTTAACTTGCAACTTGGGCTCCTGTCCACTTCTCGCAGCCGTCGACACGCATTTTCGACTAAGTGTCTAAGGACACACTCAACTACTGACTCAGTAAAAGTGCGTAGGTATAATCTTAACAGAACGAATCCTGTTATGACCTCAATGCTGAGAGCCGTAAGAATTGGAGCAGCTGCGATGAAGGCTACTCCGAATGACAGAGACCAAAGGTGTCGAAACGGCTTGCTTCTTAGACCCAAGCTCACTTAGAGATCGGCAATGTTACACCTGGACTCGATCAAAGCACAGACAGGCGTGATTCTAGATACGGTTCCTCTTCTCGCAGCACGGCTCTGCGTTCCAGAGAATTAGGCCCCAGTTTCTCTCCTATTAGTAGCGCATATTTATAAGCCAATGATCTTTTCGAGATTCTCTGCTCCGCGAGAGTAGGGAGCGCAACTTTCCTACCACAGATACGAAGTCTCAGAACAAAAGCCCTCGTAACGTTGAGTAACTTTGAGGCTGTAAGCCCATGAAAACCGAATTCCATGCGACTGAGAGCATCTAACGCGTAATCATCAATTGTGATTGAGATTCTCAGGAATTCCAAGCGCAACAATGGTGCAAGATACTTGAACAAGGCTTCAATAGATGCAATATAGTTTTCATCGCCGAAAGGAGGCGAGGACTCCATATTCAAATGCAGTGAAAGTGACTTAATACCGGCAATTACTAATGGTCTGTCCTCGAAGAACGAAATAGCCATTCTTGAATCTCTCAGAGCTCCGTCGGCAATGCTGAGAGAAGTTCTGCTCCACAGTGTGGCTCCCATTTCTCTTCGAAATTCGACACTCAGATTGGATAGCTGGCGTACCCAGTCGTTATGCCCGTGATCCACTACCAGTACTTGAGAAAGGGAACGACCTGTGGTCCATGATTCTGCATGCATTGTATAATGATAGTCGCGCTGTGGGTGAACCTTGTCTCGGATAAAACATCGCTTCCTAAATTCGGAATATCTGCGTCTGTAGTGCTGTCGCTGTTCTGCGGACCACACAATCCAAGTGTCTGGTCCAGGTTTGACGCTGGCGAACGATCTCAACGTCCTGTGCTTAGGAGAAAAGCAGGTCAAATGTTCCTTAGCGGTAAGGTTGCAAATACACTGTGTGCCTTTCTCTTGCTYGGACTGCAATCTCTCATCGAAGTCTTCGCTGACTTTGAAGTGGCGGACCCAGTAGCCCTTCGGATGACCACCGACTATAAGATTGAAGGTCAATTGGCTTTCAGTGCAATCTGCGCTGCCAAAAGGGATCAATAAAAGGTTGTAGACACGTATGCGAATTTCCAGAGGAAGCTTGAAGAACTCGAAAGTTCCAACTCTAAGTAATGAACAACATTAGTACCTCCTCAATTTAATTCKATCTAACAACAAGAACACAGCTCGCTTACCGCACGAAACCATCAGTTTCGACGAAAGAGGCTGAGCAACTTTCTGGTTTGCTCATTGTGATGTTTTCGTCAGAAAGGTGAGTGAAACAAAAGTCTCCATAGCCGTTGTTATATCCAGAACGTCGAGCTGTGACTTGATCGGCCATTTGATCGGAGATGGTAATAGACTGAGCGCAAGACTTGATGACAGTCGACGATTGATCATCCTTACGGTCAATCCTCTCATAGGTTTTACTTTCATCTTGTGACATGCTCGTATTGATACGTTCTGATATCACCGCACCAGAATTCAAAACTGGCATCATTAGCAAGTATGATCATAAACCTRGTCGCAACTCATGTAGAACTTACAGATATAGATATAGGTTGATGATTTTAGTACCTCGCAGCATATTCKAATGAGTCTGTGGTGACGAGATAGGAAACYACGGACGTTAAGTACTTGGTTGTGGAAATTAGACTTCGTGAGGATGGGACAATGAAGTCATTTTTATCTTTCGGACTTGTCTGCCGGTAGGAAAGAGCGGTTTGAGTCAGCCATGGAAGGAGTAACTTAAGCGAGAGATGAAAGCAGGGCAGTCAACGGGTCGGTTTTCATGACCTGTCCAAGAAGTGGGTGCTTAAGTATCCATGACTTATATATACAATTTAGCCTTACGTGAAAGCAAAACCAAAAGGGAAATGCACTTGAGCGAGTCGTTCTGCAAAAGTTATCTTCGTGACTTGTACTGAATTGACGAAAACGAAAAAGTTTTTGGAGTGCTTAAGCGAGGCCGTATAATACATCCTTGGCACTGAGTTGAGAAAGATCCGTTGGAGCTTGCGATACAGAAAAGAACTTTCTTTTGTTAAAATCAAGTAGCTGAGTTTTGATCTACTAGGGCTTCCGAAACCCGTCATCAGAGTGTCACGGTAAATCAATACAGGACCTCGCATCAAATATGGAAGTCAACAACAGTCCGAGGGGAATGAGTATCTTTCCATCTTATCTTTACATTACTTACTGCAGATAATTCCCCAATATGTTTTCTTTCTAGCTAATTGTATCGTGACGCCGAAAAAGCTCCTAACATTTTCTACGATGTCGTGGGAAGCCCAGAGTTGAGGAAATCTTCTCTCCACTGCTTATAAATTTACTGCCATTTTAGTGGTAGATCAATATGGCTCTGCGCCAGAAAAAATGTACCAAGACCGTTTGCAAGACTCGTCGCGCCGCTTTTCGACCTGGTGCATGGCATGCAGAATTCGTGTAACCATCAATGTGGCTATTTTTAACAGCATTGAAACCCCTATTGACTGCAGCTCAACAGCTTCATTTCGAAAAATCGTCTTCAAAAACACGAAGCTCTCCTCCTAGACTTCCTTCCCAGAAAAAATTCTCGACATTCCGGAAGAATGATAAATATTGAATTGCCATCTATACGCTTGCTAAAATACTCAGGTTGCCAGTAATGTCGCAAATACTTCGCTTACTTCACTTTGTCACGCTAGCCCACGGCTACACAACGTTCGAAACGACATGCACTAAACCCAACGCTACCTTCAATTATGTCTCCGGTGGTGACACCCGTGGAACTCTGGATATTCTCTGGAGTTCTCTGTTTACGATTATTGCTTGCACATGGACTGCGCTTCATCTCAATGTCCCGGAGCAAAGAAATGGCCGCGATCCAGGATGGAGGGGTGATCTGGAGTGGAAGGCTAAGGGTTTTTGGACCACGTTCAAATGGATGATAATCACGGTTATAGGACCAGAGATCCTTGTACTCATAAGCTGGCAAGATTTTCTGGCTGCGAAGGCAGGGCTCAAGGAACTCCAACTGTTTGCGGAAGAAGACGGTGTGGTTTGGACGAAGACGCACTCGTTCTTCGCTAATATGGGTGGTTTCGTGATCCGACTTAAATCGCTACCAGTTGAGCATGGGGAAGAGCATTCAACTAAGAGCCATCAAGTAGTAGACGACAAGGACTACCCAACTACACTCACAGAAGCCTCAGCAAACACAGCCTCCATCAGTGGGACCATGAGGACCAGCACGTCCGCAGATGGATTGGAGGAAGCGTTACCTCAGATCGAAACACATCAATCAAATCCAGGTCACGACATCGAAGAGCAAATCGATGCAGTTGCTCAACCCCTATATGCTCCGGCCTTACTAGATGGCAGACTGTGTGTCCATCTTCAGGCAGATCAAATCCTCGAACTACGCAGGGAGGGCTACCTAGCTAAGCTTCCACGTATGACTGCCGATGAAATCTCCGACAAAAGCAAAAGCGACCCTTTCATCCGCGCACTTGTGGTCGTACAAATCCTTTGGAGTATCATACAAACTATTGTACGCACAGTCCGGCACCTCGCTATTTCTCCGCTAGAGATTGCAGTCCTGGCATTCGCCGCGCTAGCGCTATTTATATATGGAATGAGCTGGAACAAACCTCAAGGAATAAGAATTACCTATACGCTGTTGCAATATGATGAAATACCGACTAGCATATGGCGCTTGATCACTGAAAGTCGTCCGAGCAGACTACCACATTTGATTGGCCCAGTAAGCAATATCTTCAACGCAAACAGCAAAAGTTCTTCATTACTCTTACTTGTTCTGAGTGGCGTTGTTTTTGGCGGAATCCATGTTGGTGCATGGAACTTCGTGTTTCCTACACACGTGGAGGGGGTTTTGTGGAAAATTGCAAGTATTCTATGTGCCACATGTGTGGGGTCAATCCTCTTGTTATTTCCCGCATTGTTATTAGTCGTGGTTTGCTATGACAATGAGAACAATCATCCGGAGGACGTCAGTATTTTCTTGTTCTGTTTGGTGCTTATCGTATACGTCGCAGCAAGACTCTTCTTAATCGTAGAGATGTTTCGATGCTTGTTCTACCTGCCCCCAGACTCTTATATCTCAACCTGGTCATCAAACATTCCTCACCTAGGTTGAGGATCGATCAATATAATACTAGCTAAAATCAAACATTTCAATACCAAAAGTATATAACACCTCAATATAAGGATGGTGTCTCAAACAAGGATTTACCGCCTGGTTTTAGCCCCATCTTTATACCAAATTTTGAATACATCCCAGAAAAGTAGCAACAGAGCCCTGTTCCGTGTTACTCATGAATTCTGGTGTTCATGAATACTATATGGTATTTATAAGTAACACGTTGTATTCGTGAATTACACGCTCTTTACGAATACTAGTTAGTACTCATAAGCAACACGGAGGGTAACTACTCCCATTAATTAATAGTATAACACGGAGCGTAAGTATTCCTATTAATTAATAAAGTAATATAGGGGGTAACAATTATAATCAAATAATCAACTATTGTCTACTACGTCGCCTAGAAGTAGGATTATCGACCCTATCAAATCCATTAGTTATGCGGCTATCTATCTTATGCCTCACAACTGCCTATAACTCTACTTTATCTAGTATAGACGATAATTCGGATTCTATATCTGATTCCGATAATAGGCCTTGTTAAGAAGCTAGCTCTATAGTATCGGAAACTTCATCTACGTGTTATAATTGTTATTAAAATTGATTAATTTACGACCGGAGGAACCACGCTCCATGTTACTCATAAGTACTATATAGTACTCGTGAGGCCATATTATTCACGAACACCACGTGTTACTCACGAATACCATATGGTATTCATGAACACCAGAATTCATGAGTAACACGGAACAGCCCCTTTCTAGTACACGCCTAACACTGTCTGAACATAGAAGGAAAACCAATGCTTTGAAGGAAAACCAATGCTTTTCGATGTTAAAATCCTACGGTCTAGGGAAGCGGATTTCGTGAAAACGTGAAAGTGTAGATTGACATGTAGCGTTGCGTGGACTGGCTTTGCCTTCACATCTCTCAGTCAATATGAGATGCAGACCTCGCAAAGAACAGTGGTACACGGGTGAGATAAGAACGAGATAATGGATAGTTTGACACTGATCGTTCTTCGTCCTGGGTTTGTCTTCACATCTCTCAGTGGATATGAGATGAAGATAAATCCTAATGCGTTGAGAAGGAGAGTGGCAGACGGATGAGAGAGCAAAGAGAGAATGGCGCAGTAAAGATAAGAATGGTAGATCGTCTACATAAACAGAGTAATAGACAGATATTCCACTATCTGTACGCCGATGACTTCCATTTCGAGGAAATGGCTAAACATGGATACGGGAATGGGACATGAAAAGAAGAGAAAACGCGAAAGCTGCCACCGTGGTAGAAAGATGAGACCAACGTAAGGTCAACCAGAATGACAAGATAACAGTATATAAATAAGAGCAATAATATTACGAACCCCATAAAACGCCATCAGCTAATGCCCGAAATCCTCATCCTCCATGATTCATACAACCCCACTACAGCCTTCCCTACTTCGACACACACCTACGCTTTATACAACGTATCCAAAAATCCACTCGCCAACTCAACTACAACACTCTTATTCGGCAGCGATCCAGCAACGCCGTATAACGCAGCACTATCCCCAACACTCTTTCCCTTCGCGCCTTTACCCTCCACGATTCGAACACGTTCCTTCTCCTTCTCGCCCTCGACTACGGCTTCTAAATCACCGACCAACTTCTCCCAGACTTTGACGATGGGTAGTGTGACGGCGACATGGATAGCTGGGGGGTCTTGCAGGGAGTTCAAGTGCCAGCCTTTGTCGGACATCGCATCGGCGATGTCGTAAATATCTAGAGTTTTGGATGTGAAGGCTACGACTGAGACGAGTGGTTTACCGAGGACTTCGAGGTCCGAAGAGAGTGCTGGGTTGCTACCGATTGCTTCGGCAATTTTCTTGGCCGCGCCAACGATCTGGTTGCAGGAATCGATGTAGCCTGTCTCGCCTACGCTCATGAGCGATGCCCAGCAGCCGGCGATGAGAGCKCCAGGTCGGGAGCCGGCGATCGATGGAGACGCGTATACACCACCTGACCAATCTGGGGAGATGAAGTATTGATAGGCTCGGAGGGCAGCAGTACGGTAGAGAACAGTGCTGTTTCCTTTGGGCGCGAAACCGTATTTGTGTGTATCGCAACTTATGCTTGTTACACCTTTGAGCCTGAAATCGAAAAGCTCTGTCTCGAAACCTGCCTTCTCGAGGAAGGGGACGAGGAAAGATCCAAGACAGCAATCCACGTGTAATGGGATTTTGCGCTTGACAGCAAGTTTGGAGAGAGCTGAAATATCGTCGATTATTCCATGAGGAAAGTTAGGCGATGAGCCGACGAGAAGGACGGTATTACTATTAATGAGACGAGACACTGCGGAAACATTGACTTGGTAATTTGGAGCGGGRCAAGCGACGAGGTGGACTTTGATACCGAAGTACTCGCCAGCTTTGCGGAATGCTGTGTGCCCTGTTTCTGGGAGGATCCTGTTGAAGATGTCAGTACTAGCCAGAGAACGCACAAAGTGACACTTACATCTCTGGCTCTGTGACACCTCTCTCGGCGTGCGCCTTGTTCCTCGCACTTAGACAAGCCATCAAGATAGACTCCGTTCCACCACTCGTCGAAGCTCCAGCAGCACCAACCGGCGCATTGAACAGCGCCAAAACCATAGCCACAACCTCTGCCTCCATCTTCCTCACACCCGGGAAAACATCAGGATGAATTGGATTCGCAACCGTGAACTTCCCAAACGCCTCCGTCTGGATCTTCATCAACGAGTCCCCTCCATGATACACAGCACCAGACACATATCCATCCTCCCACCTCGTATGGTCCATCGTAGCCAGCGTCTCYAACTCCTTCAACACCGTCTCCTCGGACCATCCATCCTTCGGCAGCGCCAAATACCGTACGACTCCCGGGCCCGATGGCACAAGCTTCGATTGCAGCTTCGTGATAGCTTCCGAGACCTGCTTTTGTACTTGCGACCGCACTCCGGGCGCGCGAAGGAATAGGCCATAGAGTGTCCGTCGAATGGCAATATATGTATCCGCAAAAGTCCCAAACAGTCCCCTTCCCTTAAGCTTCAACAGTCCTTTCCTCGTCCATCTCAGCAAGAACAGAAAGAAGATTATATTCCGGAATCTAATCGCAATACCGGTTAGAATTGCGCCTTGTAGCCAGGGTGAAGTGGGGAGGGAACTTACAAATCGATATTCAATGAGAGCAATTGACTACTTGAGCCTCCCCTTTTCAGGCTCAAAGAGTTGCGCAAGCTAACTGGCATTCGTGAACTGCCAGGCATGATTGAGATGGGATGAGATTTGGCGACAATTCCACAATCGTTCAAGAGTGGTTTGGACGGCGAACTATTAAAGTTGTAAGAGCCGAGGTGTAATGTCACATGTCGCTTGCTTATCGAGGTTTATTGGTGGTTCAAGACAGGGTACCCTATTCAGGTGAGCGCATTGGGAAGGATGGGGTGAAGAAAGGCCGGGTTTGTATCTCAAAACACGGATAAAATAACTGAATGAAGCCTTTGATGATGCGATGTTCTTGCAAGGTTATCAATATTTTTGCGTATCATTAGAGGTTTGGATTAGCCTTGTACATTTACCGCCGCCGCCGCCGCCACCAATAACTTCCTCTCGAAATTCTCCTAATCAGCCCAACAGAGCCCTCACATTGAAATGACATAAAAGTACTAGGCTATCAGATCGAATTTATCCCTCCTATAACCCCAATCTGATACAACAGATGCTCCAATGACACCGCATTGAAGTCGAAGATCCGTCTGGCTCTGAAGAAAGAAATTGAATTGAAGTACAGTGGCTATGACTGCAAAGGGTATGGTCAAAACATAAAATGTACAAGCTCAAGCTTCGCCCAAGAACGCTTGTGAACGCCGATTCTAGAGTATCGGCAACTCTATGCTGAAGATGCCCCATGCAAGAAATATACACGATATGCAGACATATAATCATGTAATTGTACCCCCGGAACGCCATGTACTTTGATGCCCCTCTCGCATGTCGTAGATCGTCATAAAGGGTCTCCGTGACCGCGGCGTTTTGTCGCGCGTCCAAGATGGACTCGAAGGGGCTTCTCTCATCTTGAATTAAATACTGTCCGCCATTGTTTGGAATAGATCTCGGCTTCCTTTACGCAGTCCCGACCTATGGTATCGCAGTGGGCAAATCGAATGACAAAATCCCCATCTTTATATTGTCCAGCAGCTTCRGGGTAATGATCCTTGTCGTATGCATTCATGATCCGCTGTGGTACGAGGACGAGTTTCGAGAGTATTGTTGGGTGCCATTGAACAATGTGTTCCTACCCTGTTGTTAGTTTTGCCTGATGCGGAGAATTTGGACAACTCACCAAGGCATGAGTGTCTGCTTTYTGGAARTTGTAGGATCGATACAATGGATCAAACCACGTATCTAAGAAGAATCTACCCCATTCTCCTCTCTTGACAATAAAGCTTCCCTGGGCCAGTCCATCCTTATCCTGCGTGAGGGCGAATTCTACATTCTCTCCCTTCAAATGTGGCCAGGTCTTGATAACGCTGTCTGGGGGCACAATTGGCTGGTCCTTAATCATCAGGCTCTCAATCCGCTTCTTCTCCATGATATGTGTCTCAACTTTGAGCTCGGGATTCATGATGAGGGAGTTTTGGTCCAGGTACCACACATAAGTCGAGTATGGAAACTTCGTCAACGCGTGTCGAGTCGCTGGAACTCGCGCCCAGGAAGCTGGGGACCCTCCGAGATCGTAGTCTTTGGCGACAGGAAAGAAAGTGGTGTAGCCTTGTCAAATTAGCCCAATCTTGCCAACCTGTCAAGAAGCTGGAAACTTCCGCGAAACCTTACCATGCTTTTTGGCATACTCTATCCTGTTCTCTTTGATCATCTTTACGTATGCTTTGCTGTAATTATCCTCATCTATCACTGTCACTATCACCACTGGCGGTGTCCCAGAAGGTATCCTATCCCCACCACCAAACATCCTCGATATAAGCCATAATAAGACCCCGACGGCCAATGTTCCAATGACTATCGTCTTGAGTCGACTTCTTCTTATTGTAGGAAAGCGTCCTGATCTCGGTGCAAATTGCGGTGGGTTCGAGGACTTCCTCGACGGTAAGGCTTGATGCATTATTTATGAGGAATGGCCTTGCGGAGCCACAAAGGCCCTGGTTGGGGATTTCAATCGAGTTCAAATGCCGTCGATTCTAATCGTTTGTAGGTGGCGATCTTCGATGCAAAGTTGTGTGCGACAAGCTGTCCTCTTTCAATGTGCCGTATTTGCACCCAAATACTCGTACTTGGCGCGCTGACAGGATTGGTTGCGCTGAGTAACGATTGTGGTGCGGACTGCTATGCGACCTGCAAGAATTCTTGTACGCTGAAGTGAAGCTTTTGATGCCGGCGCCCGCGACAAGAAAATTGGAGGAGAGATGAGGTTTAGTGTAGGTACAGTAAGATTAAAATTGAATACTCGACATTGGGGTCGGTGAAAGTGGACTCGAAATAATATCATGGTAAAAATGCTCCCATTCGCGCATTAAGCACCCAATCAGAGAAGTCGCTCGGACTCGATAAGAGCCCAAACTTATTGCGGAGAGCGGTAATCGCAATTTAAGAGCTGCACTGGATACGTAATGGATTTTACTCGTTACTTCTTCGTATCACAGTCGTAACGCTGACAAGCGTGTTCCTCATGAAATATTTTACGAAGTACGAAGTACTTCGTAAATGTGTCCTAGGAGTATTTCAGGAGTACGGGAAGAGAGACAAGTGTGTGTTGGTTCAGGGGTAAGAATAGTCCACTGCCAAAAGAGCGGCTGAACTTTCAATGGGCTTTACCCGCAGTTAGTAACTTTAGATCAACGCACTAGGGGACAGCTCCGATATGCTAATTTTCAACGTCATTCGAGCTAATGCCATTGAGCAAAAGCCTCTTTGGTAAAATGCTCAAGTAGACTCAATATAATAACCATCTGTCTAGTGTTAGGACGACAGAAACTTTAACTAGCATCTTCTACTATAATATCTAGCTTGCCTGATTTAATTGAGGTACCAGTGTACTCTGTAGCAATCACTCATATCTATCAGGGACAATGGCCTTCATAGGTAGCTTCAGCTCCTGGAGGAAGTTCGTGGCAAGATGAATTTAGTAGACAGATATATATAGTCTCCTAATTATATCCCTCGTTCCTGAAGAAGGCTTTCAAAACCACGCTGGTAGTGTCAATCCAGGAGCGATAATGGTAAAGACGACTCACGATAAGTATAGAATAGGAACACTATATCTCTTACTCCGCGGTACCGCCATATTTTCAAGCGCAAAATACGATTTGACAATTTAACGTTTGCGCACCGTGATAAGGCTGTAAAGCCATGCTATACGAAATAGTTGGCTATATACCCATGATAGTACCCATAATAGTACCCACACACACTATTTACGAAGGTCAAAGCAGAATGTGGCGGTACTGTACAGCGTAGGGCTGTTGTATTTGGCTTAACGTATTAGTATTAAAACTATTAAAATCCCAAATATATATATTTTATCACTATTTTATAAGTATTTATACATATTTTCTAGCCCTACAGGGCCCTATATAGGTCGGCCTACTCTTAGCAAGGCTAAATAGGTTAGCTGTCACGTAATACATATTGTTTACTAAAAGCCAAATTCGTAATATATTAGACTATAGCCAAATACGTGTATTTGGACACCCCTAGTATCACGGAGTAAGAGATATTCCAGGATTGACTCGTATGAATTAGATGGCGCAAGAGCTTCCTCTCCGGACGTTGCCCAACTCTGCTTGATAATCCCAGATCCTAGGACAGATCCCCCAGAGCTTTCCGAACCGAGATTCCACAGCGACAAATACGAAGTACTTCTACATCGCTGTGAAGCTTCACCAGAGATGCTGCAAACGCCAGGCAACTTGCATCAAACCAGAACTAGCTGATATTTCTTCTCCCTCAAGTATTTGGAGCCTACGGTTGGTCATATATGTGTCAACTACGCCTGTCTCATGATTCCTTGGAAATGAAGTAGCTTCAGACGAGGCAAGGGAACCAGCACCAGAATCTCAAAAGAGAAACTAGCAGACGACAGAGTGTTGACTAGGCGAGCGGCCACCCGTAATGAAATCAGAACAAGACGCTCATATTTCGAGGCTCCAGCAAGCGGTAAATATTTGCACACAGACTAGTTGACACGCCATAGAAGAAAATGAATTCGTGGCAACTTAAGAGTGTGCAAGTGGAGGGGCTGAAGTTGTCGAATAATCAAGAGACGGCAATGAAAGCATGTCAAGGATCTGAAATGACGCCAAATTGTTGTACATTGGATCTATCCCGTATCCAAACGCCACGCTATGTTGCGCTAACACCGAGAAACCGAGGCGAAATGATCTACTCCGCATGTTCGTGTTCATTATCATGGTCTTCGTCGTCTCCTTGTACATCAAGGACACGCTCACCAGCAGTCTCAAGGGTTCGTCGAGTCCACGCCCTTACCCACGTGAACAATCCCTAAGGGAGTCAGCTTTCGATCTAGCCTCGAGGCTCTTGAGTGTGACTTACAAACAAAAAGGCGATCACTCCGACAATGATGACGAAGGAAAAGTTCCCATCATTTCGATCCCTGCGACCACGACCTCCGCCAGTGAGACCTGCCTGTCGCAAGTTCCACCAACTGAATGGATTTAAGGTAAAAAGAACTTTCACAAATCCCAGCACACCTATAGATGTCAACCCTTTCATGAAATGTATAAGCCAACCATCGTATTCCTCGATATCATCCTCGAAGTCCAAGTGCCCCACCCCACTACCTGTAGCGATAGAAGTAATTGTCGCGGTTGGCTCGAAATAGAGATTTATGATCGGGTCCGCCACGAAGCCCAAGAGAAATACAGTGATGGTCATGATCCATAATGTAATCCCGATCTGTAGGAGAGTGCTCTGAAGGTAGCGGCTCCATCTCATGCGCTCCAAACGATATTGAAATTTGCATGTCGGACACTCCCAGTAATTGCGCCTTTTATACTGTCGGTCGGCGTGCCTCCAATTTTGTAGACATCCTTCATGAACATACTTCTGAGATCCTCGACACTTGCATGGGCGTAATAGACGACCTGACTCTGGATCTGAAGATATGTATTGAACCTTTGGCTTGGGCTGGAGAAATGTACTGATTCCCTCTGCGACGGGTTCAAAACTGGGAGGCACTTCTTCCAAGCAGATTCTGCATTGCCTCGTTGGGTAATTGTCTTGCGGACTTGGAGGAGGTACGCCTGTCTGCTGACGTCCGGGATTCTGTTCGTTTCTGAAACCATTATCCTCCCGCACTTGCTCCTCTTCAGTTTTGGCACGTCGAGTAGTTTCGGCCTCGAAAGGCGACTCTGCATAGACGTGTGCCGGTGGTTCGGGTTCTGGTATCATCCCCTCCGGCCAGTGCCAATCGGGCCTTGTAGAAGACATCGCAAACTTCGAGGAGCTCAGTGGAAGAAGAAAATCTTCGGATTCATTGAAGGCGTGCAATATCAATCAGCCTCGGCCCGGGAATAATAGCTGTGTCTCATTAGCTAGATAGAAAAGAGAGGACACAGCGAAAGAGCAGTCATCAAGGCGGACTATAAAGGAAGAGCAACATTGAAATGTGGCCTGGCTTTGTATGGTTCCAGAAAGAGGGAGAAGCTCGGCCGAGTTGGCGGAAGCGGAGCTTGGGCAACTAAAAGTCTGTGGCCTCGAATGTGAGGCCTGATATTTATTCGCGTCGAGGAGGTGCCTGGGAGGTAGCTCGACCTTCAAGCCAACGCAACAGCTCCAGACCACACCATTTCCGAATTTACAACTTTAATCAAGTCTTCTTTCGATTCATCTCCTGCTCCCACCATATCCGAAAGAATTCTGCGATAAAGGATCAAGATGGCGGACAGATATTCGTTCTCCTTGACGACCTTCTCCCCCAGGTAAGCCTCACATCCTATAGCTTCGCATTGAGCGTGTTGCGGTTCCTAGGAAGCACAAATTTCTCAGAGCTAATTGTTTATAGTGGGAAGCTTGTTCAGATAGGTCCGTATAGCCGCGATGAAGAAGTCGAAGAATAGCGCCGGCGCTTCACCGTCTATAAGTCAACAGACCCTTGAAACTAACACCAGTTGTCAGAGTACGCATTAAATGCAGTCAATCAAGGAGTTACAGCGTTGGGAATCAAAGGTATAGCAGATTAGTCTTTGTTTGGATTCCTGCCTAAAATTGACATGCTCCATAGCTACAAACGGCATTGTGCTGGCAACAGAAAAGAAGTCCTCATCACCATTAATCGACCCTCCCTCCCTCTCGAAAGTCAGCCTCATCACCCCAAACATCGGCATGGTATACTCAGGAATGGGTCCCGATTACAGAGTATTAGTCGACAAAGCGCGCAAAGTCTCGCACACAGGTTACAAGCGCATTTACAATGAATACCCGCCAACAAGAATATTAGTTCAGGATGTGGCCAGAGTCATGCAAGAAGCTACTCAATCCGGTGGTGTACGACCTTATGGYGTGAGCTTGTTGATCGCGGGATGGGACGAGGGTGTTGAACCAGAATCTGAAGAGGCTGCCACGGCTGATTCTCATCCAGATGACAAGAAGCCATCTGGAAAGACTGGAGGTATCCTGAAGGGTGGACCCATGCTATACCAAGTAGACCCCAGTGGTAGTTACTTCCCATGGAAGGCGACAGCTATCGGCAAGAGTGCTACTTCAGCAAAGACGTTTTTGGAGAAGAGATACACGGAGGGATTAGAGCTTGAAGACGCGGTACACATTGCGCTCTTGACGCTGAAGGAGACCATCGAGGGCGAGATGAACGGAGAGACTGTAGAAATTGGTCAGTSCCCCGTATGAGCGTCGCSGAATTTAGCTAACACAGCGTAGGTATCGTTGGACCACCAGCCGATCACCTCCTTGGCGTTGAGGGAGTCGAGGGAGCACAAGGGCCAAGATTCCGAAAGTTGAGCCCTCAAGAAATCGAGGATTACTTAACGAATCTATGAGCGCGCTTGTTTCTTGCATTTGGTTCCGAGATAGCACGTCTTGTGTATTATAGAAAGGCAGGCATAAAGAGGGCAAAATGGAATGAGATGAGATACCAATGTCTTTTGCTACCACCGTCCGCTAACATTCGTTTCTGATAATTTCCTCTTCTTTGAGACTGCAGTCTTCCCGTCGACTAACACAAATGAATTTTTATAGCCCGCGTGCACACTTACAATAGCATCCCTGTCCACAGGCAAACTCACTTCCCGCCACTCCTCGGCCCTCTCCTCCTCACCTAACCCCAACTGACCGTTATGGTTCGTACCTATTACAAACAGCCTATGCTCCGTCGTCAACACGATCATATAATTCTTCCCACACGCAACATCAAGTACATCCCACCCGTCCACATCTACACTCTGCGGCTCCCCATCTAATTCCTCCAACAAGCGCACCAGTCCAGGCCCCTCGACGCGGTATCCCCAGACGTATAAATCATTCCCTTCCGTGATGGCTGCTGTGATGTTGTGACCGCCTGCTATTTTCCTGATTTTACCGGTTGGGAGATGTGAGAGTGAGGGGATGGGGTGGGGGATGTGTGCTGGTCTGTGGATGTTAGTGCGTGGATGTGATAGAGAAGGGGGGAGGGGGGATAGGTACGTTTCAGGGGTGATTTCTCGACCTAGTACGCTCGAGAATCGAACGTCTCCCCAACTATACACTTCTCCGTCTGTAGTGAGCGCATGGAAAGCGGTGTGGTTCGCCACGAGCTGTTTCACTACACCTTCCATTCGCATAGCAGGCTCGCAATCAGAAAGAGTCTTGGGTCCATGTACATAATCGTATGCATTTTGAAACGTCAGAATCTCATTGAAGATGAGCGTTCCTTGTGGCTCGTCATGTTGATTGACTTTCACGATTTTCGTGTTGGCGGCGATGAGGTTGTGAGGTGTATGTGTCTCGAGTGAAAGGGCTTTGAGGAAATCGTCTGGTGAGCTGGTTGAAAGGGATTGTGTTGAGGAGGGGTTGATTTGTGAGAGGCCGTTTATTTTTACTACGTGATGTAAGCTTAATTCAAAATGATATATGAAAACAAATGTTTAGATGATAGAAGTGGCTCCCAGGTGTATTTCGACTAAACCCGCATCTCATAACACAAGACAAGAAATACTTTCACAACAACAAACCCAACTCAAAACCAACTTACCTAACACACAATCCACATCCCCCCTTATAAACTCAATGCTCTCCCCACCCAGTACCTTTCTCCAAGTCCAAGCCATCCCGCCAATCATCCTTGCTCTCAAACTGAAGTTGACCCCAGCCATTAAACCCACACGCCCAAAGCTCCATACGTGCTACCTCGAAGTACCTCCACGTACCCCTAATAGCTATCTGACGTGCATATCATAGCCTTCGTGTCCCGAAGTTGCAAAGCTGGTGGTGTTGATGGTTCAGCCTTGCGGCAGCTGCACTCTCGGCTGCATGATAACTCCGACGTTGTGCTGGGTTGTCTGTGCCTTTCGATTACAGTACGGTGTACTGCATCACCCATAGCCATCGCTTCAAGTCGTTCATATTCTTCATATTCCATCTCTAATCGTAGGAACCTATCCCTTTACACTTCTACAACCTCCACAAAGGGAAAATCCACTCGCTCCCGCCCCTATTTCACGTCATCAGCTTGCTCGGCGTCCTAGCTACAGTATCATATCAAGGTACAAAACAGTGCTGCCTAGCAAAGACGACTACGCAAGGCCGGCAGGCTTCCATCTTCCAAACCTGCAAGGGCCCGCGCGAGGATCCTCAGCCTTCTTGTCGCGGGGAATAAAGAGGATTTCATCATCACAGCTTCTTGTCTGATCTTCTTGCCACTCGTTGTTGTGCTTGTTCGTGCTTGCTCGCTTCTTTGCTGCAACTTGGACGGAGTTTAAGGTTGGGGTGGAAATCAGATCACGAGTTTCCTGGTGGGCAAACGATCAGGTCACTGGACGACAGCAACATCTCACGAGCTGAGCTTACATCCTCAATTTGCCCTCGAATCTCGCGATATTGCCCTCTTCCACCACTTGCAAAGATTCAATTCGCCAGAAGCCTCCTTGCGTCCCATCTGACTCCCTCGCGCATCCTCTCCCGCATTCGTGGCGACTCTCTTCCATCTTCTATCCTGCAAGGACCATCCATCGGTTCACTCCGCATGGCCAGAGACTTGGAATGCGATCTAGATGAATGTCGATAGACGACTGCCATYATGAATCTCAGTCTTCCGATCCGGTCTGCTAGTCGGAGGAATGATGAGAGTAGGAGCCATTTCACCAATTATACGCCCACTTCGTCTACGGAGGCTATTTCTGGGCCGATTCGGGAACCGGCGCCGTTGAATGATAGGTTGATTGTTGGATTGGATTTTGGGACTACTTACTCTGGGTATGTTGTTTTGTATTTTGGGGTGTGCGGTTGAATGGTGGTGATGTTTGGTTCATTGCGAGACATATCTGTTGCTGGTTGGTAGCAACTGCTGCATATACCATACTCACATGTCACTATGGATCTGACACTATAAACATGATCTGTTGCTCAAACTAATCGAGCACAGTGTAGCTGCAGTATACACATCTACTCCCGACGATGTCGAGATCATAAAAACATGGCCCGGAGGCAATGGAATCACTTCTGACAAAGTGCCCACGGAAATCTCCTACGACTATCCTCCCTCGGCTCCAGAAGGCGCCGAACCAACCATCAAATGGGGATTTCAATTTCGCCCCGAAGAATCCCGTCTACGTTGCATTAAACTATTTCTCGACCGATCTCAAAAACTCCCCTTTTATGTCTCATCTCTGGAAACGGCGGCTCAGCTCAAGAGATTCAATAGGAAAGTAGTTGATGCTGTTAGCGATTATCTCACTCAAGTCTACAACCACACCATGGAGACTCTCACCAGAAGATATGGCGAATCATTCATGTCTTCCACAAAGGTCGAATTCGTCCTCACTTGTCCAGCAGTCTGGTCAGACGCCGCGAAAAACACCACCCTCCAAGCCGCGGAGCGAGCAGGCATGGGCGCCCAATCCGACATCCAGATGATCTCCGAGCCAGAAGCAGCAGCAGTCTACACCCTCAAAGCCATCCAACCCAACCATCTATCAGCAGGCGACAACTTCGTAGTCTGCGACGCCGGAGGCGGAACTGTGGATCTCATCGCCTACAAAATCATCTCCCTCAAGCCCCTCCGCGTGGAAGAATCAGCCGTCGGCACAGGCGGGTTATGCGGGAGCGCATTCCTCAACTACAGATTCGAAGAACACGTGCGAGGGCGAATCGGCAAAGACCGCTTCGACGAGATGAAGCTCAAAAAGGGCAAATGTTGGCAGATGGGTCTGCGATTCTGGGAGGAGTTCGTCAAGCGGAATTTTAATGAGGAGGAACACGCCGAAGTCAATGTTCCGTTCCCTGGCCTCCCGGATGATGAAGAAGCAGGTTTGGAYTGCGGSTTCCTCGTCATGACCGCTGCGCAGATTAAAGAGATCTTTGAGCCTGTGGTGAAAGAAGTCTGCGATCTCGTTCAAGGTCAGGTCGATGGCATCCGTCAAAAAGGCGGGATCGTTTCTGGAATCGTCCTYGTGGGAGGCTTTGGGCAGTCTAATTACCTCTACACGCGTCTGAAATCACACTTCAACACCGCAGCTCCCCCACCATATTCCGAGCGCCCGACTCACGCGCAAGCCACGGCTTTGATCCAGAACGGCAGCGTGGAAGTAATGCAACCCGTAAACGCATGGACGGCAGTCGTGAGAGGCGCGGTGTTAAGGGGGCTGGAAGGTAGTATGGTCGTATCCCGCAAAGCGAGGATGCATTATGGGACGTCGTATGCTACGGTGTATGACGAGGATAAACATAATGTTAGTGAGCGGTACTGGAGTCCGCTYTGGGAGCGGTGGATGGTTAGTGATAGGATGCAGTGGCATATTGCTAGTATGTTGAGTTTCCTCCCTCTTCGCTCGCTGCTTAGCGGTATGGGAAGGTGGTGTACTAACTTTGGGTTGCAGAGGGTGAAGCACTGAGTGCTGCGACGCCGATATCTTTCCATTATACCCGAAACTTCAGGTTTTTCCCGTCCTACCCCAGGTCAAGCATCATTTCCTAACACCCCAACAGACCAGGCCAATCCCTCCTAGTCTCCGACGACCTAATAGCCTCCGACGCCTCCGGTAATCCCCCTTTCCATCCTCTCCCCTCCCTCAATCCCCCCCATACCCATTCCCCACTTCCTACTAACACCCCCACCAGGCGAYCCACCACCCGCCTACACCCGCGACCTCGTCAACGTCTGCACGCTCACAACAGATCTCGGCGCGGTGCCGAAATCCCTCTTCACGCGCCTCACGACGACGAGGGGCGTGGAATTCGATAATCTGGATTTTACGCTTGAGATGGTGGTTGAGAGTGCGGGACTGGCGTTTGAGCTTAAGGTTGATGGGTTTAGGTATGGGAGGGTTGAGGCGGAGTTTCATTGAGTGTGTGTTGGGAAGGGATGGGAGGTGGGAGGGGCGGAGATGGCTGGAGATGGTGTCTRGGGGGAAGGAGGATTTGAGGATGTTGGGATGAGGAGGGGAGTGTCGGTGTCGGTGTTGGTTTGTGGAGAAAAGATGTTATTATTTCGAAGAAGAGATGGACACGATGWCAGGAGGGGATTCGGTAAGAGGTGGATATGAATATGRCATAGGCCGGCATATAGGCGTGCTCGAAGCTATTATCAGTCAGCTASWTAGTATCTATACCACATTGAACAACAAAATACTCATKAATGTTATGATGCCGATACRGCRAGATTGAAAAACAGTGAGAGGAAGAAGTTTGYTCCGAATAATCAAAATCAATGCGTACATCTACTACCTGCCCACTCCCGACCTAGAACGTGTCCCGCATCATCGACATCTTCCAACCCTTCATAAGAAAAAAACCTTCTAGAACCCACCCTCGGGCACCAACAAGGCGAACAATGTAAAAAAGCAGGGCGCATTACCAAAATAGGTCTCGCGAGGCGGACGGCATCATCGTTCGCGTGGTTCGGTCAGCCTCGTCTCRCGAGGATAYGCGGTACTGACTACGTTRGATTGCAAGGCTGGCTGGACTTTGCTTTCTTAGTTGAACTTTACTGTGCAACATTTGTTGCAAAAGAACAAAAGCCAAAAAGGATCACGCTGCGGAATTCAAAGAATTTGTTTTTGCAGAGATTTGTGAACGGAAAAACGATCGGGTTCAAGGAAGAGAAAAAGTGAGGCTGTGTGCATCACTCACTCGTCTACGAAGCGAACGAAGCTACYTCCCTGTTTAGGTGAGGTGAATATAGAAAGCGATATTCCCGCAAAGGAACAATATTAACCAGTAAACAAAAATATCCGGAGTCATTACAATTATTCGCCGAAAGAATCATATCAGATATTCATTCGGGGAATATTCGTTGGGTGGTAGATGACGAGGCGAATCGTTCCCGAGCCCAGCTGAGATGTACTCACAGACCACTTGTGGCGATATGAATTAACATGAGAGGAGCTGATTTCTCCCGAGATGAGTTACAATACCGTGTGTGTACTACGTGAGATTCATTCTGGTATATATCATCCAACAGCCGGAGAATGAGACCAGGTTGAGGTTTGTTTGCTCTGTCGAGGTCCCCAGTGGCTCAGGACGATTGGGGTGATTACCCGATCCTCCGGGTATAATTGACCAACCGAACGCTAAGAAATACGGAATTCAGGATACGATCGAGGAATTCGAAATTTGGTTTGAGGGTTAGAAAACCCGATGAATGGCTGTACACACTGTGTGCTCGGTGGTGGAAGAACATGCTGGAGAAAGAACAAGCATACGGAAAAAGATGGCTGGGAACAAGGGGAACAGAGTATAGTAAGTGGATCAAGGCAGTAACATGTGCAAGCTTCCATGCAGATGAGTAGCGGGGATACATTTGTGATGTTGTGCAAATGCAATGTGACTCACGAGCTAGTCGTCGACGCCTTGAGGGGTAATATATAAGTACTTGAAGTCCACTAACTTGCAACGTATAGAGTTGGGATCCACGATCCAAGGTATCGACACAACGACGCCATAAAGCTCCCAAAGAGAATCATTCATCATAACCAAAACGCCAATTCCATTCATAGTCATCGTACCTCGTCAGAAACTTTTCGACAATGCCAGCCTCGAAAGTAAGATTCGTGTGGGTGCTATTTTCGTCACCGCCATATCAGCCCTGCCGTTAGGGCTTCCGCCCGTCGCAACCCGAACACCATCATAATGTTGTGTATCGTTTTTTCCAAGTCCATGAATTGCAGGAGAGGAAGTAATTTATAAGAAGAAAAATGTCTGCAAAAGCAGGGCACCGGGTCGATCGACATTTTTGCCACCTGTGGCCAAAATGCAGCCGACTCAGCCACATGTATTGAAGAGCCCGGGGAAGAAGTTCCTGGCAACATCTCATATATAAATTGTTCGTCCATCGACAAAGAGAAGAGGTCAACGAAGTACTGGAAGGTAGTGTGAAGCTCGGGCAGAGGGTGTTTCGGGAGATCGATACCGAAACACTTATACGACTCCCGGCGATCCATAAAGGCTTTCGAATTTCGAGGTCATCCGGTCAACTAGTGCGTCCTTCCTTTTCCTTTTCTCTCCTTTTGCTCACGCTTTCTCTGTCTTTCTTCTCGCCGGAGGTCGTGGTGGCCACGAAACCTTTCGTCTTTTGCTTCTCTTGCGGCTTGCTTCTGCATTCGTTCAGGACACACAAATCCAGGCCGTTGCACACTTTTGCACTGGGGTCGTTCTGTGTATCCAACCAACTCGTTGTATTGTGTCTCGTCAAGAGCTCCGACGTTCTTCATGTGCTCAAGGACGAAATAATCGGGTCGCGGATGAATTGGTGCTGGGCTATTCAGGGCCCTGCCTTCATATATGTGATGACCGATATGGTTCATTCGATTCCTGTAGTTCGCCGTCCTATCGCCATTACCACTATCGAACTCAACATCGCAGAACGTGCAAATTAGCTTCCTCGGCAGAGGATGGCTGCCAAAGTGCGACGCACAATGCGTGAGCCATTCCTCGTGGTACTCTGGATGGAATCGAATGTGGCAACCCAAGAAGGAAGCGTCGCAAGGCAGATCGTATCCGTAATCGAATTCCATTGTGAGTTGCGCGTGGTCTAGTGTGGGTTGCCACGGAGGGTGACTGGGAGCGGTTGATATCGATGATCTGCGACTTGGAGCGTCACTATTGGTGTTCTGATAGGTGGTCGAAGAGACTGCGGAATGTGTGGAAGCTTCACTGGGTGCTGGACTGCCTCGACTGGAGGAGCGGAATGAGCGATCAGTCGGCAGTGGTGGCAGGCCGATGATGCGTGTAAGATCGGTCAAATAGTGCTGGAGTGGATCTAAGGTCATCGACATCGCCGAGTGTTGCTTATGGCAACTTATCGACTGAGAAATGTATTGCTCTGGAAGCCCAACGGGGGCGTGGGTGAGGATGTGGATGTGGATGTGGATGACAATGAATCAAGCTGGGTCCCCGTTCCGAGAGCCAGCTCAACCGTGGCCAGGGAGGACGAAGATATAGGACGAAGATATATACCTGGCACAAATCGACTGTGTAGGCCGAGTTGTAAGAGTAGAAGGCGACGGCGATGGCGATGGCGACGGCGACCACCGACCAAATCGTGGTGGGATGTGGGATGTGGGAGCTTCAAGTTCCCAAAATCTGGGTGGTCCAAGCGGCGACGGCGACCACCAAATCCAATCTCGCTTCTCGACGAGTACTTGAAGTAGCTTGCAAAGTCAACGACGACGACAACGACCACCAGAGCAACACAAAAGCTGTTCAGATTGAATATCGTGGACTCAGAACCTGAAAAAACACTTGTGTGCGTTGTTGTTCCGAATTTCACAATGCGGGGAGCAGCAAGCATTAATATGTAGTTTTCTCTCTGCCAGCGAACAGAAACGAGAAGGGTCCGAAGCGAAGACGTCTGCAACGCGACCTTGAAAGCGACCCAAATCGACAGGGGATTCTGTATCTTCATACCGTCCATATGTGACTTTATTGATATGGAGGGCCTCTGAGCGAAGCAGATGACTTTGCAAAATGCAGGAATCGACGCATCGCAGCTCTTATTCGTCTAAACATAAACTGGTTACACTTTTTCTATCTAGTTTGCGTCAAGAAGCTGCACGGCAATCGTTTATTGGAGAGGAATGTCCCAAACTACTCGTGGGCCATGCCTCCATGTATCACCGATCCTGCAGGTTTCCATCGAATCCGAGTCGTTGGCACCTTGGGTCTCGAAAGACACTCTCCAACCATGGAAGTACTGGCATTTGCCATTCATGAGTCTTCAGGGGGAGACAAGAGGCGGCAACCCACTACATCAGAAAGAGTTGCAACTTAAGAGTGGTTTTGAGAATGGGTTCAGGCGTGGCTGGCGAAGCAGTAATAGGAGGARGTTCAAATGATGCTCCTCACATTGCTGCTTCTCTTGCGCTGTACGCAGCATGATCTATCTCTCTAGTGGGCGGATATGTCTTAACCAGCTGACAGCTGTCGTTCCCCGGATGGATTGCGTTACAGTATCTGTAGTTGTGTTCGTCCCGTCCATGCTGCTGCATCCGCTAGCGTTATTTGCGTTGGAGAACGAGTTCCCAAGGATCTTGAGCCAATTGACCCGCTTCTCCAAACCGCGTACGCATATAGGTAATTGCTTCACCGCTTCCGGGACTTTCTTTGGGTTACTTCATTGGCCATATGTTACTATCTCGAGAGTCTGTTGTGGTGAGCTATTGTGCGACGCCAGCCGCCTTTACCCTTTCGTTTGGTAATTGGTCTCGTAAGCCGCCAGTTTTGTGATGCTGTGGTTGATCATCCACTATCAGAAGAAGCGGGTGTAGCATTACCATGACGAATCAGTACGTTATCATCTATCGGAAATCAGAATGTATTGCACAATAAGTGTTGCTCATGCTTCTGCGTATCCATGTCAGTAGCGACAGTGTGAGGCTTGAGGCTTGCTGATATGAAGACCATGGCATGACTTGACTGGGGCCCAGCGGAGACCCCCAAAAGCTGGAGGGTACGACCGAGCAGAGCCTCAAAGTTCTATCGCCATTCACGTCTTGGGTCAAGGCATGCGGGAGAGGTCCACATACGAAGTACAGTACATGTACGTTGCCGATTCTTTGCCGCTGCCAGCACATCGATCCGTCCAAAATCTCCGTATGGTCAAGAGTCATACGACTGCGAAAGACGTTGCGGAGTATCAAAAATATCCAGATGACGCACTGCATTGACTTCCTTTTGCGGGTACTCGGTCTGAGTATTATGGAATCGTAATTACTTCGTATTAATGTGTGCGGAGCTCTTCTCGAAATAGAGGATACAGTACGTGGGACGGAGCTCGTGAACAGACGAGATCACAATACTGTATGCAAGTCGCTTATCAATTCCGCGAGCAATACTAATAGTGTGCGAATTGTGGATGTCTCGGAGATCTGGCATATCAGAATCTGAGTGTGGATTTTGGCTGTGGAATTTGACCATCAAGCGTATCGGCACGCTCAAGCTTGAAGTATTTAGAAAACAGAGGTTGCAGATAGTCTGGTATTTGCGGGAAGAAGATGAGAAGGAAGAGATAGGCAACAATAAAGCTTCAACACTCGATCACGTCTACATATACTATTCAATTAAGTACCTCTTGAAAGCTCTTTCCCTTCCTGACACTTATAATCATACCCATTTACTAGCGTACAACTCAAAACGTGATTCCTCATCATAAACCCAATTCGTGACATCTTTCTCAGCCTCGTGAGACCTCCCCACTTTTAAACGTATACCCGCTCCAGGCAGACGTTATAGCTCCCTCGAGGCTTCAACATTATCTCCAAATCACCACCCTTGACTCTTCCTCAATCCTGACAAATAATTTCTTACTCCATGCTTCCATCCCATCAAAAGATGTCTACGATTCTCCAATCGTATTCTTCAACCCCGAAATCCAAAGCGAAATCATGAGCTCAAGCCATCACGAAAAGAAACCACCCCGCTCCTCCGTCCAACACAGACCGAACCCTCCGAATGCGAAATCCCCCATCGCTCAACCACCTCGCGTCGCGCTCGGGAGGAACAAAATTGATCATGCTGACAATGCTTCCATAAAGAGTACTGCGACTGCGGATAGCATACATACAACAAACGGATCCCCGGCGAACGACAACGAAGATGGCGGATCGCTCCTCACAGACGAGAAACTGGAGAAGGGAAGAAAAAGTGATCGGGAGAAGATCCTAGAGCTAGAAAAGGAGCTGGAAACCATGACAAGGGAATTCGAAAGGGAATTGACGCAATTGAGTCATAAAGTCACCAACGAACGCGAATCCTCGCAGTTTTGGCAGCAGAAGCATACGACGCTTCATCAGACGTATTTGCAGACGGACACCTCGCTGCGGCTGCTGAGATCGGAGTTGAGCTCTATTCAAGCGGGGCAGAATGCTAGTTTGGAGAGGGATAGGGAGATTAAGACTAGGATTTCGAGCTTGATGTTGGATCGGGATGCGTTTAGGGAAGCATATAATGAGGCTATGGGGGAGGTTAGGGAGAAGGAGGAGGTGGTGGGTATATTGAGGGGGCAGGTTAGAGGGTTGAAGAGTTGGGTGTCGAAGGGTGGGAGAGGAGGTGAAGAGCAGGTTAGTGATGAGGGTGTTGGGGAGGGTTGGGGAAAGCTGGGAAATGGGTTGCAGAATTGGATTATTGTTAACTTTAGGAGGGTCAAAATTGGTACGTCTACTGGTTTCTTTACTTCAATGAATACTAGTGGCACCTATCACTTATGCTTTGAACGGAGAATTGTCTTTGAAATTTGGACAAGAGCTATACTCCATGTACTTTTGATGGATCAAATTAACATCCCCCACAGACCTCGAAAAAGCATCACCAGAAACCAAAGACCAACTCCTCCACCTCCTCCCCAACTACGAAACCCTCGCCACAACCTCCAAAATCCACTTCATCCAATCCCTCGTCTCCCGCCTCCTAGTCGGCCACATCTTCTCCTCCTACTTCATCGGCGTCCCCCCATCCCAAGCCGCAGAACTCGAACGCATCCAAACCTACCTCAGCGCCTTCGGCCCCGAAGAATCCATAAACCAATGGCGCTCCACAACCCTCTCCCTCATCCGCCGCTCCCCCGCGCAACTCCAACCCGTCACAGACTCTACAACCACCTCCCTCTTATCCACTCTCAACACACTCTTAACATCCATCTCCACCGCCACAGCCTGCGAAACCCGCGATGCTACACTCCTCCCCCTCATCACCTCCGCCATCGACCTATCCCGCCTATTGCGCGCGCAGAAAGCTCTTTTCACCGTTGAGATGCCGGTGTTGGAGGCTCATCAACGGACGATGTTCGATGCGGAGTTGATGGAGGATGTAGGCGGCGAGGACGAGGAGGAGTTAGGGCGCCGGGAGGTTGGATGTGTGGTTTTTCCTGGGGTTGTTAAGAGGGGGGATGAGAATGGTGAGCGGCCGTATCTTAGAAATGTGGTTTGTAAGATTAAGGTGCTTTGTGCACCTGATTGATTGGGTTTTTGGGAGCGTGGCTTGAAGGGTTGAGATTTAAGTGGGAGAGATGGTATGGTGGATAGTGCTATGGCATTATTACACGTATACTGAAGTACTTATTGTTATGTTGCGGATTGTAGACAATATACCCCATCATGCATGCATGCTCTATCAAATATTTTTCGGACTTTTGTACATATCTCCTGCACCACTCTCACTTTTCGTTTCTAACGTCTATCCATCTGTTAAATGCATTTCGTGGAACACTATCATAGAATTCTGCTGCGGATGGGTCTCGTGTGCGAATGGCTAGCGTAGGCCGGTAGATGGGGATACTGTAGGTGAGATGAGATGGAGCGAGATTCGCCTATTTCGAAAGCAGCAATACCCGTCTGAGCTCTACCTCTTACTCTGCGATGCTGCTGTTTTTTAAGGTTATGTGTTGAAACGTCTGTGTGGTGTTTATATGGGTACTATAATGGGTACTACTGTATCATGAGTCTATAGCCAACTACGGAGTACAGCATGTCTATCTCTTACTTTGCAGTACCGCCGCATTCTGCTTTGACCTGTATGAAGCACTTGTGCACGGTGAAGTGGGTATATAGACATGCTATAGTTGGCTATAGACCCATGATAGTACCCACAGTAGTCTCCACGCACTCCTCTAATTCTCAAAGCTTATTTTAGGCTTGAAAATACGAAGTATGGCGGTACTGCAAAGTAAGAGATATACCCATTCCACCGTGTACACGCGTGTTGCTGTCAAAGCGTATTTTGAGCACCGCAGAGTAAGAGGTACGGAATACAGTCAGGAATGGCTGGATACTTCATAACTGGCTCAGCTGGAAAAAGGACGGTGAGAGAGAGGCGAGCGCTGCGAATCTTAGTAGACGGCTACCTGAAATCACAAGCACTCTTTTGACTCTAAATGTTCTATAACAAAGACTTGAAAATCTGGTAAGATGCTGTGGAATCACGCAGTTTGTCGTCAATAGATGAACGCTTTCGCGGCGCCTAGCCATTGGCAAGAATTGCTTAGTCTGATCTGCTCTGGATTGATCGTCCTTAGCTTGGAGATCTACCGTTGCGTTGCCGCCGCCAAGTTGAGACCAAGAAATCGCTCGCTCTTCCGTCCTGTCGGTCTGGCCTCGTCTCGTCGCGTTCTTTTGCCACGACCAATGGATTCTAAGATGCTGTATTAGTTGGTACTGCGCGTTTCTGATGACTGAATCTTGGATTTGTAGTGCAGTGCAGTGCAGGACATATCAAGAAACAAACCCCAAACCACAACGCTGTGTTCGATGGATCAAACGACTTTGCAAACATGAAATAGGAAAACGCTGCAGCCATCGACAAACAGAAAGAAAGCTCGTAAGCAGGTAGGAATGAAAATGAAACAGATCATGATGAAATAATCCCGGGACCTCGAGATAGAGATCCGCATAAAGCAAGCAAGTCTGCTGAAGATAGGCAGGTCAGGGGATGATAAATTACCGACTTCGACCAGTAGAAATGCAGCCGGGACATTGTGATGAGCGAGGTTGGGTGTGAGGGTAGTAAAAGGGGCGGACGGGGATGATGGGGTAAACACAGTACTCGTGGGCGTTGATGTGTGATTCCGAATAGGGTGCAAATCTCGCTTGTGGGTACGCCCGGTGCTTGATTATACGAGCTGGAATAAATAACACCGTAGGTTTTCTTTGCGTGGTGGTTTTGGAGACATGATATTGTGACCTTGGATGGATGAATTCCTCAAGCTTGAATTGGGCAGAGAATGGCATTTAAATAAGCTCGTGTTGAGTGGTCCAAGTCTCGTATAGAAGTACTGTACGAGCTTGTCTAAGCTCGAACATGCAAAGAGTTTGAAAATAGACGGGCGTTCTCTCGGTAGCGCGGTAGAGTGGCTGCATCAATTCAGATCCTCTGAATAACCTTATTAGCCAAGGATTTAGAGTTCCAGGTTCCAAGGTTCGCTTCCGTGTCTGAYCCCAGKCCCAGTCAGGCTAACCACACCCCCTTGTCCGTACGCTTCTGACCCTATCGTACTCCGTACTGTATCCCTTTTTCTATCCTGCGCTTCCTCTTTCCTTCTTTCTCTTCTTCGACCTGTAAACCACGTCGACGATTTCGCCTCCCTCCCCCTCTTCCTCTTATTCACGACTTACAGGCACAATCACTCGTTTGTTGTTGCCTTTCTAATATCAAAACTTTCTAATCGAACCTTTTCTGGTCGCGCTCTCACTCTCTCGAGGCGATCACCCTTCGTTATTTGAAACTCCTCGCCAGCTTTTGCCCTGTATTCACCACCGTCCAATTTTTTCCCATCCGATAAATAGAACGTTCATCCCATATCACGAGGCATCACATAAATTCAATATGAAGACTTTTGCAACTGTCGCAGCATTTGCTGCCGGCGTCCTTGCTACGCCTACAAGAACCACCCCAGAATTGGCTCCAAGAGCATCAACCTCCCTCACACCCATCACAGTCAAGGGAAATGGTACGACACGCGTCAAAATACTAAATATTTATTCAATTGCTAACTATATACAGCATTCTTCCAGGGAACAAGCAGATTCTACATGCGTGGTGTTGATTGGCAACCGGGTGGATCGTCAGACTTGGTCGATCCWATTGCAGACGTTAAGCTTTGCACCAGAGATATCGCCAACTTCAARACATTGGGCCTAAACACTGTCCGTATCTACACAGTCGACAACTCCGCCAACCACGATGAATGTATGGGACTTCTCGCAGATGCTGGAATCTACTTGGTTCTCGATGTCAACACCCCACTCTACTCAATCAACCGTGCGACACCCGCACCATCCTACAACACCGTCTACCTCCAAAACATCTTTGCCACCATTGATGCGTTTGCAGGTTACAGCAACACCTTGGCGTTCTTCTCTGGTAATGAGGTTATCAACGATGATACTACCACCAACTGTGCTCCATACGTTAAGGCCGTCACCCGTGACATGAGACAATACATCGGAAGCCGCGGTTACCGTCAAATTCCCGTCGGATACTCTGCTGCTGATGTCAACTCTAACCGTTTGGAGATGGCTCAGTACATGAACTGTGGTCCTGATGACGAGCGTTCCGATTTCTTTGCATTCAACGACTACTCTTGGTGTGATCCTTCCTCTTTCACCACATCTGGCTGGGACCAGAAGGTCAAGAACTTCACCAACTACGGTCTTCCCCTTTTGTAGGTATTCCACAAACCTGTAGTCAGATTGCGCTAACGTGACCAGCCTGTCTGAGTATGGTTGCAACACCAACACTCGTAAATTCGAGGAAGTCGCTTCCCTATACAGCACTGATATGACCGCTGTTTACTCCGGTGGTCTTGTCTACGAGTACTCCCAGGAAGTTGGCAAATACGGTCTCGTCGATCTTAGCGGTTCCACACCAAAGCTTCTCCCTGATTTCACCGCATTGAAGACTGCATTTGCTGGAACTGCCAACCCATCTGGTGATGGTGGATAYAACTCCACTGGTGGTGCTTCTACCTGCCCAACGAAGTCTGCAAACTGGGATGTTGAGGACGACTCTCTCCCAGCTATTCCAACCGGCGCAGCTGCTCTCATGAAATCTGGAGCCGGACAAGGTGTTGGTCTCACCGGAAAGGGTTCYCAAAATTCTCCAGGAACCTCTGAAGGTACTGCCACCCCAGGCTCTGGAGCCGTCACCGGCAGCACCGCCAGCGGAACTGCTACATCTACCAAGAACGCCGCATCTTCCCTCCAAGGACCATTGAACTTGCAACCTTTGATCGTCAGCGGTATCGCGATTGCATTCACATTCGTTGGTGCTGCTTTGCTATAGAGAAATGACATTATTGTTGGAGTTGTACATACACGGTCTCAGCCAGCCATAATGAAAGTCATTACAGTGGATTTCGCGGATCGGGAGCGTCGAAAGAGAGATGGTTGGGGAATGARTCCTCAATCTCCCCTCTCTTTGATCTTTGGATTATCAAATAGAGCATTTCCCYCGGTGTTTTGCTTGGCTCGTAGTGCTCTTTGTCTCATTGTGTGGTTTATTTTGTTATGGATGGTGTTGAATTTTTCGTTTTTACCACCACCTACCTCTGCTTCTGCTGGTATTTGGATGGAGCGGACGCGGGATATAGCCCGGATAAGACTCGTTCGTGTGATACTTAGGTAGTTGTGCGACATCAAGCAATAGAATCATTTATTTCACGTAGTTATTTTTATGGGCTGTGATGCTTGGGATGTGATGTGTGATGTGAGATGTAGTTTGTGATTGTGAATTGGTGGTATCCTTCGTTGAGTTATCATACTTGCTAATTGACTTGTTAGATCGAGTAGATGTATGATTTTACGATATTATGCGCTATCCTAATTTATCTCCTATGCCTGTCTGGCTTTGTCGAGATATAGCGAGTATACTACTTACCTATAGAGCGACATGAGGTCAAATATGTCTAGGATCTAGTCTCTGAAGATGGGGATTCTGCGGTTGTTYGAGGAGTGACGAAATACGGAGTACGGGGTTTGGTCTGAGATTGCMGAYGTGTATGACAGATGATCTGCTGTCTTGAAGCCCTGGGCGCTGTGAGTAATGTGTCAGCGGTGTTCGCTACTGGTGTGGGATTTGCTGCGGAATCGTCGACGCTCTTGCTTCGTTGGAGATTGGCGCTAAGGTAAGCGAGGAGGTGCTTCGAGCCTTCGACTGCTTCTCCGTGGGTCGAGCGAGGCTGAAATTGTTCTTTTTGTCCCGAACATCGAATATCGGGTCTCGGCGTTACAAATGGCGTCGGTATCGTGTGAAGAGTGTGCGGGTCTCGAAGTTTGGTTCGATAACGTGATTGAGGCTAGATTTGCTGATCATGAGTATCAACTGAAATCGACGTTCTTGTCTCTGGAAAAGTCAGCTTCGCAAGGCTGTGAGGGTTGTCAGTTCTTTCAACGTCTGATTTCACGGCATAGACTGTACGATGAGAATCAATTGCAACAGTCTGTCCGTATTCAGATTTACGAGTATCAAGAGTCCATGTATTTGGCAGTCAACGACACTCTTCAAATTCGGTTTTCGGGGATTGGAGGTATGTTTGAGAATTATGTCGATCCGTCTATAATTTGGGCTAGTGCCTACTAATCGTCCGTCGGGGTGGTGAACCACGGTATTTTCACAGACCGTTAGGAAAGACTGGGCTTCCATGGCTCTAATAAGCCGATAAGTTATCCATCTGACTAGCTGCAGAGCATGATGATGTCCKTCTTTATAGGGAACATCACGTATATGTAGACCCTATGGGAGATGAAGCAGTCAGAGATATCCGACGATGGGTGGAAGATTGCGACACAAAACATCAAAACTGTCTCAAGATCCACTCAACTTCAAATGGTTCCCTTTTACCAACCCGATTGATTGAGATTGGAGATACAACTACAGATCCTAAACTCATTCCTTACGACCAAGCCACTTCATACTATGCAGCCTTAAGCCATTGCTGGGGGAATGTTGAGAGGAATACTCTCCTAGAGGAGTCTCTGATCGAAATGGAAAGGGGAATCGCCTTCAGAGAACTCTGTCCGAACTTCCGAGACGCAATCATCGTCTGCCGAACCCTTCGCATTCGCTATCTCTGGATCGACTCGCTCTGCATAATTCAAGACAGCAAGAAGGACTGGGCCCACGAGTCAAGAAAGATGGGCGGAATATATGCCAATGCATACCTGACGATAGCTGCGACTTGTGCTCCTAATAGCAGGACTGGATTCCTCAATAAACGCACGCGATTCCAAGATTACTACAAGATTTCAAATCACATCTGCATCCAGGAATACTTAGAACCTGATCGAATGAACACCATCAAAAATTCGCCATTAGGACAACGAGCTTGGGCAATGCAAGAATGGGTCTTATCACCAAGAATGATACACTTTTGTGCAGATGAAACAATATGGCAGTGCAGGAATAGTTTCTTCAGCGACTCTTGCTATGGTAGTGTAGACACGTGGAATCTGGATTTTGGGGGTTCAGACCAGCAGTTGGATTCTAACTGGACGGATGTGGTAGAGGAATTTAGCAGGAGAGATATAACCTTCAGATCTGATCGATTGCCTGCTATAGCTGCTGTCGCACAGCGAGTCCAAGACAAGTCTGGCGACAAATATTGCGCGGGACTCTGGCTCTCTGAGCTTGTATGGAGCTTATATTGGGTCACCCTCCACAAATGGAACGAAGGTCACGATTCCGTATTTGAGCTTTCCACCTGTCCGTCTTGGAGTTGGGCGTCTGCCCCCCCTGGCCGTGTTTGGTTTCCCAGGATTCTGGAATCGTCGCACCAATTGAGTCCTCGACTCGTCGACATCCACATCGAACCTATCTTTCCGGAATTTCCTTTGGGTGGAGTGGCCAGTGGTCGAATTACCCTCGAAGGTCTGTGCAAGCAAGTGTTTCGTGGCGTCAACGCGTTCGACGAGAAAGCTATGTATATAGACCACTCGAAAGCCCTGCTTCCAGGCTCTTACATTTTCATGCTTTTGGTCGGGGAAAAGGCTTCGTTTGGTGAGCATTTTCTTGATCATTTGGTATACTTGATATTGGAAATCGTGGACAAGAATGATGAGAAGAATGATGGACTTCGTACGTATCGTCGCGTTGGAGTTTATCAACCGGACTTCAGTACACGTTTGATGCCGGAGCTTGAAGAGGGCCTGGAGATGAGAATCGTGGAGATTATTTAGGGACCCCGGTCGAAGCTCCTGCATGTTGTATTTTGCGTCCTTGCATTTGGAGCTAGGTATAGTAGTGGATGACAATAGCAGAGATTCTCAGATTGAGATGGCTTGGAAATTATGCCAAGGGTAATAACATGTTCAAATAGCGATCACTTGAATTCAAACAGAATTTTCCTCTTCCATTGTTTCCCGGAGAAATTTCGCATTAATCGTCATAACCATTTGTTCATCGGCTCTACAGAGATTTGGACCTTGCTTATGAGTAAAACACCTGGTATTTGTGGGACCATATACATGCATCACATTTCTCTGATCACATTCGCAAGGAAAAAGTGGTAAGAAGCCATTGTTTATTCAAAGTGTTTATAGTATAGTATTACAATCTAAGCATCAGCGCTCGAGGATCAAATCCTACTAAGAACTTACTCAATCTAATTTCATAGAAACAGAAAAGGTTGTACTCACCTTACCTTACCGCCCTCGACCTAGGCGAGATTTCCGTTCTCGTTAAGAGACATAGCATATAATCCATCCAAATTCTCCGTTTCCTGGTCTTCCAAAACCATTCAATAACCCACCTATATTTATTCAGCAAAGGCGAAGAGGGGTCCTACATACCTTATCTTACAAAACAATCCCACACTGCAACCGATCCATCTCCTCCTTCAACTCCTCCATCTCCTCGCGCTCCTGAGTCACATAATCCGGATGCCCACCTACCAAAACCTCTCTCTGATCTTCATCTTCGTATCCCGCTCGATCGACCAAAAACCCTCTATTCTGCGCCTTCAAGCGCGCGACGACGGCTAGTTGCTCGGCTTCGCGCTGCGAGTCGAGGTGCTGACGCTGGGGAGGGGTTAGAGTGGTGGTGGTGAGGGTGGGATGGATGAGGGTGATGTCGCCGTGGGTTTCGAGGGTGTGGTCGTAGGTGTTTGAGGGTGTGGGCTTTTCCCAAAATAGCTTTTCGCGGGGGGTGTGGACGGGGCGTGTGGTGGTTGTTAGGCTGCTGACCTTTTTGGCGAGATGGGTTAAGGAGGAGGGGGAGTTGGACGAGGGGCTGCGTTCTTCTTCGGGAGAGGAGCGGCAGGATGAGGAGGAGGAGTCTACTGGGGTCGCGATAACTTCGTTTAGGGGACGACGACGGTGACTCAGTTTGTAGGGTGTGTCGGAATCAAGACCGCCTGTCAGCACTGTGGAGCTCCTTTTTGGAGATGAGAATTGGGAGGAGGCCGCTTGGGCTAGATCGGCTAGGTATGCCATTTTCGTCGAGGACTRGTGCTGATGTTAGTGTAATGGATGGCGTGTTGACTTACCTATGTTGTGTGCGTGCTAGCGATTCGATCTCAGATCYTAATGRTTTTTAAGATGGATGAGATGGAAAGTGCTACTGCTGGCTGGAGGTTGAAGTGGAGGTGTAGATGGTGGTATTTATGAGGAGGTTTGGAACAGTTTGAGTTCACCGTAGTAGTGGGAAATGTGGATAGCTGGAGGTTGTACTTGAGGGCCTTTGTTAGTCTTTTGTTATGATTTAATGATGTTCAAAGATAATTGTAGACAGACTTGTCCTCTTTGTTGATTTTCATACCTCCTAATTAGCTGCAAGAAGTTGCACAATAGCACTGTTCTTATATCCTTTCATCATGCTCATTCCACGCCACTCAGCCCCAAAACAATTGATGAACAGACTCTTCGATCCTGAAAGCGCGCTGCCGGCAACCAGAATACCTTAGTCCGTGGCGTACAGGCAACATTTTCTTTATTCTCCATTCCAACGTCACTGTGTGTGGCTTTCTGAATTGTGTAGGTACTCCATTGTAACATTATGCCCCTTGAACTTCCTCTCCTCACAATCAATTGACCCTGGTGACTACGAAACATTTTGCCACCAAGTATCTGTGAAGACACAAATGTCAAAAGATAGGAATCTACAATTTCGCATGATAGAGGAGACCCACATGACGCCCCCTTTCTTTCGCCTCGCTTAGCGAACGTGAGGTAAAATAGTATGACATTACATCTCCGCAAATACCACGATGGTAGCGACGGCATTTAGTGGTGTGTCTCAAATGTATAAAACAAATGTTCAAAGTTTATACTGTTGTCATTTGAGGTTAGTGAGCTAGATGTGGCAGAGCAAGTTAGAGAGGATCTTACAGGCGAAGTAAAGTTTGTAATAAGAGTCATGAACAGGTTAGTCACTAATGGATTCCTTAACGGGCAAGTTTGATAAGAGACAGTATTATACTTCCCGGGTTCACGGGTGGGGCGTCTTGGTCACATTTCACTTTCGTATCACAGCATATAGATCGCAAGAGTCAGACATTATGTTTTTTTTATAAATATACATTTTTTTAGTGTTTTAGATAGACTTCTCAGCCGGTAGCTATTCACGTCTGAAGTCTACCTTATCATTAATAAAGTAGAAATTTTAGCTCATTACACATTAGCATAACACATTACTTCATCCATTATGAGTGAAGGAAAGAAATTGTCGCTAAGCCCAAAGAGAGTAACCTCCCGCCCATTAGATATATACAATATAGACCCAATTGATGTAAAAGAGATGTTTTCACCCATTTTGAGCGTGTTTTCGAACGTTGGCGGTGTGCACACCTCCCGACTCGCGGAAAATGGTGTGTCGCATAGCCTATATAAGTATGATAATCACCAGCGTAGTACGCACACCTCCCGACTCGCGGAAAATGGTGTGTCGTATAGCCTGTAGAGAAGGACCACTAGTGCAGTACTCATACCTCCCGACACGCGGAAAATGGTATGTCGTATAGCCAGCCCAGTGCCTACCCGTGAGGTGCGCATACCTCCCGACTCGCGGAAAATGGTATGTCGCTTAGCCTCCTGAAGAGGTAGAGAGCTGCCAAATTCAAGCTTTTATCTACAAACGTATTAGTCTAATGTAGTAATACAATCATCAAACGAAGTGAAGTGTCTCTAAGCCCCAAGAGAATGGCCACCGATGCAGAACGCACACCTCCCGACTCGCGGAAAATGGTGTGTCGCTTAGCCCTAGTAAGAGATCAAGAGCCGACCAATGCAAGCTCGTATCTACAGTCGTACTTGTAC
Source organism: Chaetoscypha palmicola (assembly GCA_003988945.1). Taxonomy (NCBI): domain Eukaryota; kingdom Fungi; phylum Ascomycota; class Leotiomycetes; order Helotiales; family Helotiaceae; genus Chaetoscypha; species Chaetoscypha palmicola. The sequence goes on along the minus strand of QYAH01000403.1, from coordinate 21,627 downwards.
AATGTAGTAATACTGTAATACAATCATAAGATGAAGTGAAGCGTCGCTAAGCCCAAAAAGAGCAACCACCTAAACTTAGAATTGACTCAAGGAAATTCGTATATAACCTGCTCGTGTCATACCTCTAACCCTCGAGCAAGCCTCTTCTCCAAATAGCAGAGAAGGGTGTAGGGACCTAAGGAAATTCGTTTATAGCCTGCTCGTGTCGTATCTCTGACCCTCGAGCAAGCCTCTTCTCCAGGTCATAGAGAAGGAGTATGGGACTAGGAATCTCATTTTCATCGTCTGAAAAGGACCCTTCTCCCCTATCTGTGGTACGGGAGCCTGATATTCTGTATGATATATGAATACTCTCCTCCGTCCTAGTTTTAGGTCGTCTCGGACCGTTTTAAACTTCGAACAAGATTTGAACTGCCTCAATAGAGGATAATTATTTTAGCTGCTCAGTGCTAATAGTAGTTGGGTGTTTTGGCCGACTCTCATCATTCTGTCGTTGTGATGTGAGAGAATTTGGGCACGGAGCTTCGAGCCTACCGGAGATAGTGGGTTGTAGGGATGACATGATCTCTCACCACTATTGATCAGTGTGGTGTCAAAGTATAGGGAACAATTCTCTTTCCTAGAATGTCTCTGCCGCAATGGTAGGCTATGCAGAGACAACTGTGTAGTTTAACGTCTTCTCGGACGAAGTTGGGAGTTTATCAGTAGAAGAATGGTAGATTTATAATAGCTAAGATTCTATTGTTCGTCTATCGCTTATCTTGTTCCATCTTTTCCCAGAAGTTAACTAAATTTCCTGTCTTCTTCTGCTTGGCATGCGTTGCACGGCGACGCAAGGGTGTGGGAGAGGTTTCGCGAGGGCGAGATGGGGCGTTGAGTGCGGTTGGTAGAGAACTACCAGTAATCGACACTATGGATCCGGATGGYCCAAATTCGGTAGCTAAGTATTTCGGAGATGATTCTTYGGATGAAGATGAAAGTGGAGGTGTTGTAGAGACTATAGGCACGCAATGTCCAAGTTCTGGATCGAAATACACTGGTCTTTCCGGACTCCAGTGTGGATTATTGAACGGATTATCAGGATCATCCCAGAAACTTCTCCGTGCGAGTTCTCTGTCTCGCTCCTCTCTCTCTTGCTCCTTCAAGCGTTGCCGCTCGTCCTCTTCCAAGTCTCGTTGGATATCTTCGTGAGTTACTTTTATCAGATCAACTTCTGTTTCAGTAGTGTCATCTGTATCTTCACCGACGGGACTAGGGCGAGAACTCCCGAATAGACCTCCGCAGTATGACCCGACATCCTCGAAGCTGCTAATGGAGCTTCTATCGGACAAGACTTTAGGTGATTTGCTATCATTAGATGGCATTGACTTTGGGTCTTGATCAGCCATCTTCACAATTTTCTTGCCAAATTCTGTTTAGATTCTGGCCGTGTATATAGATCTGGATGGCTCTTGTGTGTGTTGATAGAGCCAGGAAGATGAGAAGCTGGTGATTTAGAAAATTTGGCAGGTGCTAGATGGTGATACTTATACTAAAGGTCTCGAACATCGTGGCATGAACAGCGGCTATGACGGATCAAACAGCAATGTTGTTTTTTGCTTGTCATATGTTATTCACTCTGCGTTTGATCGAGGCCTGTTGAAATAATCGGAGAGTAGGGGGGTTTGAACAGACTTTGAGGCGCAAACAACGGCATTGTTCTTAATTGCTGCTGTCTGTACATGGCCGGTGCTTTGTTAGTATATGCATGACTTCCAGTACAATGAAGTTCACCATCCCTCTCATTGTCGTACTTTTTTGTTCCCCGTGAGACAATGCCTAATTGCATGTTTACTTTATCAATTCACTTGTCCTTCACTAGATTGTATTAGACACTTCTTTCATAACCCCAGCTGCCAGGGTGAATGCGTTAAAGCTATTCTCCCAGCACACAGCTCTGTTACTGCGGTATGTACACTTCAATACCGAGAACAGCCATTCTTACATAGTACTGCCACAATTTGCAAAATTTCCATAGCTACAGATCCATCTCCAATGTTAACCAGAATTTTTGGGCGACATCAAAATGTCGCCTACCATCTTTCCAATGTGGAAGCCTAATACTGACCTGCAAAACCCCTTTGGAATAAGAGATCGTTCTCCAACCTCACCAAACAGGGGTTCATACCTTCAACGCTTTCTCAATSCGGTATGGCGTACGAGATACAACAGAGAACATGGAGAGTTAGACGCAAAATTGAACCTCGAGAGATTCTGCGGACCTTCTCCAGGTCAGCTAGAAGTCCACAAAGACCTCATTCTTAGACTCATCACCAGCCACTCCGTCGGAATCAAGAATGAATATACAACCCGTGAAGGTAATATCGAGGAAGCAGCTTGTGACGAAAGATTCAGGAAATTCATCCGTAACGAGTACGCAAAGATGTCGAACTGGGTCTTCGAGGGCGAGATGAGCGAAGATGAGATTGAGCTGCGACTGAAGCAAACTACATTGGGCTCAATTGAAGATGTCTTGTCTCATCGCCGAAAATGTGGAACATGGAGTAGCCGTACACATCAAATCTGCATGATCTGCTACTCCTCAGGTCATTTCATCGACATTCTATACGAAAGGAAAATTAGGGACCGATGGTGCGCTATGATGCTGGCTAGCAGACTTCAATGGACTCTCGATAATGTCGCTGCGGCTCATTCATCAGGGATCGCAGCTGAGCTACGTGAGACTGTAAACTATCGCAATTGGATTGTAGGATGTTTTGAGTACACTGTCATACAAGAAATCTCGTCTCGACGAGCTGCCAGAGACTTCATGATCAAGAGTCTGGACACAGAATCTGTACCCAAGGACGAAGATTCTGATAGGTCTTCGAGCTCTCAGCCAATGCAGCTCGACGAAGAGTCTCGGCCCCAGTCAGGGGGGGTTGACAATGACTCTTTCTTTGACTCTCAAAATAATGAGCTTGAACAACAGTTTGAATATCAGCAAGATCATCTTGACGAACAGGCTGAATTTCAAGAAGAGGAAATCTACACTGACATTGACATGGACTCTGACGATGAGTCCGACTATAGCAAAGTGAGCTCAACGAGGCCTCTGCATCTGAACAGGAGCCTCTCGACGAAGGTTCGTTCGAAGATGATCCAGTCGAGTGGACCAACTTACTGGAAGGCATGCTTGCCGAGGCTAGACAGCGTGCCTGCGAAGGCTGGCCGAAGCCAGGTCTGAAAGACGCTCCTCGTTATTGATTCGGATTATAAAAAGCTCTAGCCGACATTGTTTCTTTCAATCAAACTCAACGATTTTGCAATCGATCTACGAATGTCCGAAAACTAGGACCTCAAAACGAAAATTTGAACAATACCCTCAAGGGGACCATTCATGATCAATGTGTGAAACTTGTTGTAGCCTCTTCTCCCTTCGCGACCCTTGTATTTTAATCTCATCAAATCACTCTCAAATGTACAGTACAGTACATTATCTCTCGAGGCCAGAGCTTGTAGATTGTAGTGTTCCAAAGATACTGAGTTATTATTCACGATTTGGTGTTGTTGTTACTTAGTGAAGTACTTATACTTACTAAGTAAGTACTTACTGAAGTAAGGAACCACGCCACGAGCACGAGGTCACGTCGTTCGAACAAGCGGGTCAAAATAAGCGAGGCCCACCTTTTTACGAGACACCTCATCTCGGTGTTGCATCGCAAAATAGGAACACTCGCTGTGGTACTGTAAGATACTTATGTAAATTCTTATATAGGATATATAACACTCGCTTCTAAGGGAATACACATGTACTACCTGTTTAATTATCTAGGGACAGGCATCGATTCCAGCCTAGGGCTCACGTGCGTCTGCGATCGCGATCGTCTGGCGTCACATAGCATCCAGTCGCGCCTCTTCCTCTTGTTGGTCCTATATATAGTTCCAACCTTTGCTAAAATTGTTTCCCCCCTCCATCTTCATTGATACTCTTTGCAGTTCATACTCCACGATCCACCATTTCGTCGAACATCGCGCAACGCAATAATCGACGATCGATACCCGCTCCCTCCCGCCTGCTTTCCACTACTGATAGCTATGGACAGTCTTGCGCAAGAACTTGTCGATCAGATCGTTGCTTACACGGACTGTGATGACTACCATAGCACCCTTACTGTGTCTCGAAAATTCCAGCTTGCTACCGAAAAGTACCGGGGTTGTTGGGAAAAGCAAACGATCACCAGCTCTGACACGGAAACGTTTCTCAAAGCATACAGTGGTAAGAACCACCGCATTCACCATCTCAGAAAAATATTCTTCAAAACAAGCTTGCCCGAACTGCAGATCCCCGAGAACATGCGAGATTCTGACGTTGAACCACCACCATATAAGCGCGATAGCGTCGAAGATCTTAGAGCTATGGACGAAGACTTCACGAAACAAATCAAACGTCTCTTTGCGATGCTAGAAAAGTTAGAGCATAACGCATTCGAAGAAATGGATCATCTCATAGAGCTTACGATCTACACTCCAATACGAGAAGTTGATGAGTGGCATGATATTGCGCGTAGTTATCTTTCTTGGCGCATTCATCTGCTCACTCCAGATACCCTCCCCAAAGTCTCCATGATTTGGTGTCTCAACATTGTCCAAGAAGGTCCTGGTTGGCATATTTGTGTGGAGGGGCAGAATACCTCAGCCAAAATCGATTCTCGCATCATCCTTGACATCCTGGCCAAATTTCCCAGTCTGAGAAAATTAAGTTGCGAGCTCCGGGAGGATGARTGGACGTCCTCGATACCCTCAGCTGCAATCAAGCATTATACTCGCTCTTGGGAAGGGCCCCATCGGGACTCGCGCATAGACTTTGCTAGAGCATTCGAAGCTTGTATCTTGCCAGCTTCACTCAGGGAGATCAGCCTAGATTTCGGACGGGGCAACAGTTTGCCTGAGGATATCGATCAGCGCCAGCCACTGCCTAACCTCATAAGTCCTGCATCATACGACCCGTTCAGCAATTCTCTTCGTCGACTCTCGTATCAACTTAGAACTCTAGATCTTGTTGTTGTTGTTGACGAGGGGTTGTTCTGGCCAAGCGATGGTAGTGAGGCTTCCTGGCCCAATCTCGAGTACTTGAACATCATGTTCAAGATTGCGACTCCTAAAGGCGGCCGTTACTTCCATGGATTGCACGACGAAGGTCGAAGCACAGAGGGTTTCGAAATTACAGCTGCTTCGTATCCTCCACTAGGACCAGACGAGGCAGATGACGTAGTCTCGGATAGAGACTATATGGATTGGACGGACTCTGAAAGTGTCCAGTTTTGCATAGTTCCTCACGAAAATACTCTTGTGCCATTTCTCACTGCATTTGCAAAAGCTGCAGCCACCATGCTAAGACTCAAAAGAGCTCTTCTTTGGTCGCCACTCGAATTCGCTGTCGAGGATCTTGATGATAGTTACGCTCCTGCTAGCCGCGAAGAATGTGTTTCCTCGGGTTTGATCAGCCAAGACGATGATTACTATGGGTATGCGCCTGTTGGAGAAGAATTTACTAGTTTTGGTTGGGGTGTTGTCTACGCTGCGCCCAAAATACAGACTTTGAGTTTGCTACTTGAGAATGGCCCTGGGGATCTCCATTCTGACTTTCGTCAAATATGGTGGAAGGTGGCAAAGTGGAGACCTGATGCTGCGCTGCGTGATCTTTTTCAGAAGATTGGAGCGAATCATGATCAAAAGCTTATCGAATACTGGAAGGATAATTGCTTCGGTTCAAGCCTAGTCAGTAGAGAAATGCTGTCCGACACGATTGTTTGATCACGTAAGCACCCTTATTTACTGCTTTGGGAGGTCTTATACCTTTCAACCAAGCCTAGTTAGCTCTCTTCCGTATCCACCAATCAATCACAGAATCAAACCCAATTACTACGGATTTCCACTATGGGTGGCGAGGTTCTGTAGCACGGGTTACGAGTGATGCACTATTCAAGCGCTTACCGATCGATAACTGAGGTTACCGACAAGAGTTTGTATGAATAACATATGATGACTTTGATAGGTGCATTCTCATATTGAGCCTCTACTGGTGTCTTCGGGGTCCGATAAACAGCTCCACGTGGGTAGTCCCGAAAACTGTTTAAGCCAAATCTTTGTATAACAGATGATCATTCCAATTATCTCACCTAATTTACCAAAGGTGTCCCTTTATYCCTGAATTATATGCAATCAATCCATTCTAGAATTCATATGGGGCAGTGTCATACCCTCGTCTCGTGCAGCATAGGTGTCCAAACGAAACCCTCTGGTCATTAACTTAGACACGTCCACGGAGAATTAATTGTGCATGAACCGTTGTCGTAACACAAAAATGGAAAGTTGGAAACCCCGGGTTTCTGCATCTTCTAGTCGTCATCAAAGAGTCTAATTTGCAAGCTGATCTGTCAAAGGACGACCTAGAGAGCTTGAAGGACAACGAGGCGAAGAGAATAATCAAAAATACATCAACAATGGTTTCCACTCACGAAGATCTACAGGTATAGGAAGGTTAGTATTAAAAATCCAAAATTTCGTTATCGTACACTCCTGTTAATGAGTTTGATTCATTTATTATTTAATTCATTTATTATTTAATTCATTTATTATTTAATTCATTTATTATTTAATTCATTTATTATATTTCGCCATTTAATCGCAGGTCTTCGACAAGGCCAAATTTTTCATTTCTTCAAGAAGTGGAGGAAAGAGCAAGTGAGATTTCTCTAATGCAATAGAGAAAAATGTTTCCACAGCGTTCAGGAATGAAAATTGTGCCACGACTTAGTGGCTGAGATCTTAGCAGTAAAAATTATAAATTGACCGATAAGCGATATTGTTTAGTAAATCTAAAACGTGCAGATATATTGGCAAAAGAGATACAAGTTGTCGACTCCGCTACGTATCAATACGATAAAAGTCCTTTTAATATGGGTTTAGGTCAATCGCTACAATATATCGAGTACGCCATCTGTAAACAATTTTTGCTTTGTTAGCCCTCCTTCCCAGGAAAGAGTGCATGATTTTAACAGAACCTCAGGCTTAACTTCAAGGAGCTGCTTTTCCCTTCTTCCATGGTGAATTCCACGGTTTCTTTTTTTCCTCCTTCCACTCTAGCAAAACTTCGTCGATTTTAGCTTTGAGATCCTGTGACTCCTTATCTTTTTCTTTGGCGTATTTCATCTGTAGAGCCTTAAGACCCTTGTCCATCTCATTATTGAGCCTCTCTACAGCGGTGTCATATCTCAGATCCATCCACTCGTTCCAGAACTTTTTCAAATCTTGCTTTTTCCAAGCGGCGTAATGGGTTTTAGACTTGCTTTTATCCCCAGAGCCCTCACCCTTTCGTGTGCCATCGTTCTGGCCGTCAGACTTGTCGCCTTTCTTACTGTCGTCCTTCTCGCCTTTCTTGGTATCTTTCTTATCATCTTTCTTGTTTTCGTCCTTCTTGCCGCCGCTCTTTTTCGCTCGTTTATCGGTTCTGCTTTCGGGTTGCTTCCCCTTTCCTTTGCCTTCATTCTCCTGTGCAGGCTTCTTTCCACTGCTGCCTCCACTCTCGTCCTCGTTCTTGTCTCTGCTCTTGCCTCCGCTCTTGCCTCCGCTCTTGCCTCCGCTCTTACCTCCGCTCTTGTCTCCACCTTTTCCTCCCGTGCTGCCTCCTGTTGTTTGACCGCCACTTTTTGGTTTTAGCTTAGGATGGTCTCCCAGCTGTTCATCCAATAAACCAATCTGTTTCCCCATTCGCTCCACTTGGGCTTTGAAGATCTTTTCAATTTTCTTCTGTCGCATGTATATTCGAGCACCCAACAATTGCTTCAACTTCAAGAGCTGTGAAAGCGATTTTTCTTTTGTCTTGAGATTATCTGAAGTTACTTTTGCGTCATAAATCATATCTGTTGATTTATCACGAAACATCTGTATTTCAGATACTCATTAGTGTGATATCCTCATATTGCTGAGAATTTGTTTGACTTACCTCATATTTTGCAAAAGCATTTATCGCATGTTCCAAATATACGAATTCGTCTGTCCACTTAGCCGAAGATGGATATACTGCAGCAAGATGTTGCCGTGGTGTTCTCTTCTCGCTGCCGTCTATGCTCCCTTTCAGGGTGAATGCTTGCTCATTCGACGCCCCTGTCAATCCTGAGTCCATCACCCACGTGTTTTTGAAATACGTTTTGAAGTCTGCCGTATCCTTTTTATTGGTGCTCTCACCATTAGCGTTGGGAAACTTTTTGTCCTTGAACTTCTCCTTACCCAGCCATTCGAAAAACTTTGTTACAGTTTGCCATTCTAAAACATGCTCAAGGTCGTATTGCGTATCAGCATCTATACTCTTTTGAAAGTCCGTAGACTTGAGACCATTTCCCCAATCAAAATCTGTGCACGCTTCAGGATCCAACCAGCCGTAATATGGTGCATGTTGCTATACGTGAATTAGCGACTGAGCCATTCCCCTCGAAGTTAAGGTGTGATGAACGTACCACGCTTGCGCTACCCTTTTTTGGATACGAATTCGCAAACCACTTCTCATCAAACAACGTTCCTGGTTTTTTATTCCGTTTCTGTAGACTGCTGTTTGAAGTTACAGTTTCGTGGACTCTCATAGCCGAGACGTCATTTACAGAAAAAGCTCGTCCGAGAAGAGCACGATCTTCTAAGTTGTTCTTGGCTTGAGCTTCCAGTTGTTTCATGGCGAGTGCATACGCTTTCTTGCACTCTCCTGTGGGGTGACATCCTGATCCCTCAGTCTTCGTTGCACCTTGTCCACGCTTGATATTACTCTGGGTCGTTTTACATGCATCATCGCTTGATGTTTTGGTGCTACTTGTCTTCGTCTTGGTCGAAGATTTGTTCCCGGTGGATTTGGTTGTCGCTTTGGCAGTAGACTTGCTCTTCGTAGATTTCGTCGAGGTGGGTTTATTCGGTGATGATTTTGAGGTATTCTTTGCGGAAGGCTTTTCTGGCCCCTTCTTCTTTTTGCGAGCTTGAATATCCAATTGCTGCTTTCCTCTCATTATCTCAAAATGGAGACCACCCAAGTCGGTGGTCCCTCCCCAAACACCCTCAGTAATGAGACATTGATGGGAGATGCCGCTCATCGCTGAAATGCAGCTGCTGGAAAAGTTGTTCGAATTGTTATCCTTGTCGAGTGAAATCTGGACAATCAGAGGCCCAATCATTTCCACAATAGAATCAGAATATGGAGTAGAGAAGCCATCTTTACACACATTGTCGAGCGTTGCTGAGAGAGTACCTGCGAGATCGACTACCGAAGGATCGTCAGGGCCAAGGGGTTCATCAAGATTACAGCTAATGTCGTAGACCCCGAGCAACTTGAAGCTTAGAAGACTAAGCAAAATTGGAAGTGTTTTCATGCTGAAAGATTTGGACTATGTGGAAGTCAAAACAAGTGAAGACTTTTCTGTGGATTGTCGAGAAGGAATGCGATTCTGCGACCCAAAATGGTGGAGGCTTCAAAAGAAACAAAGTTGTATATGTATGATATATTGCTGCAATTTAAGGGCAAGAGAGGTACGGTTGTAGCTTCAAATGAATGTAGGTCCAGGAAATAATGTAACTTCACACAAAGAATTCCCAAAGAATGAATGTTAATCTTCAGAGGCAGTTGTGAAAAGCAATCAAGATGACTATAGCATTGATGTGGATAGAGAAACTGTAATCATGGCATTTTACTGAACATATATATATTTCTTCTTCTTTCACTGAACAGAAAGGTACGAATCCTGAGCCTACGCGAGATTACGTTCCTGTCGAAAGGGGGGCCTTCGGGCAGGGCCTCAAGTGGCGTAACAGCAGGGTGTTGGAAGAACTGATCACCCGATCGTTGGTCCACCGTCGATGGATTTCGAAGACCAACAATTTGACCACCAATTTCCGTCATTTGTGTTGGAGGACTCTGGCGCCCTGTCTCTTCGTTTGTTTGGAACGTGACAGGGTGGCAATTTGGGATTCGCTTAGCTTATTTCCAACATTTACGTCACCTGAGTACCAACAATTCTTTTGCATATTTCATTCAGATGTCGTTTTCACTGCCTTCCTACTATTCTGATACCAACTGAATCCTTTGAGACCATCCTTCATCAATCCTAAATTGAGGAACGTGACCAACTTTGCGAATGGTACCTGCCGAGATGACTTCTCGCCCGTTCATACCCGTGCGACTCGGCCACGATATTGTAGATGAGATTGGTGCAACACATTAAATCCGGCATCGCCCCAATGGATGCTCTAACTCTCATCTTGTGACTTTAATGCCAACCTGCTCACGTAGGTCTCAATCCTCGCGGCCGTATTTTCAACCTCAAATTTCACGGCGGATGGGCTTGGTACTCCAATCTCCTAGGACGAGCACCAAGGGTGCAATTCTAACGTATTGCTATATTTATCACTACGTGAGTATCTTAACAAAATTTCCCTACTCCTCTATGATTCAGTATTCGTAGACGTGCACCCCTACTGATTACAAGACATTCTATGTAGAGGACTTGCAGTCCCAAGTGCCGTATATAAGCCGCTTTGATACACTATTTATATCTAATTGAAGTAAATAATTATAGTTTTGATACACAGTCAGTTTCAAATTGACTCACTGCAACATTGCCGTCTGGAAAATGCCACGTTGAAGGCGAGGTGTAGAGACCTCATTAGGGCTTAAAGAAATTGAGCCGGCTCACGCTACATTCTAGACTTGCGAATCCTTTTTCACCAACATTTTATCAATTGTCGAATACGAGCCTACTGAATCTTGGAATATACTGCGACTTCCTACCATCTCGAGAGAGGTGTAGTAATTAATATACGTAGATCGTTTCTCTAATGCTCCTTCCTCCCTACGGTAAGCCACCCAACAATCTTCGCCTCGGAAATAGGATGAATAAAGTGGCCGTTGTGCGCCCTCCCAATGACCAACTAATCTTACAATATGTTTGATGTCAGGTTTCGAATCGTTCGCTGGTTTGCATCTGAGGATCATTGGTGGATGCGATAATATCCTAAAGCTGTCAGATGCCTCAGACCGCGATTGTTTCTTCCTCTTTCGAATTGTATGAGAGTGGCGCACATGAAAACGCAGTATTTTCTCCATCTCCTGCTATCATCATTTTCTCAACATGAAGAATGGTAGTGCATCATTCGGTGTTGGCAGGATTCGTTGGGTCGGCGTCAAAACGTCCGGGAATAGAGGCTTAGTTCCAACAACTCGTCCCTGATTATATCCGCGGCCGTACAACCGACGTTCTTCCAGCTTTAGCGAGATCTCGAAGATCACTATCCTTGACATTCGTCGTTTTCAACGTCATAACAATTAAAATGAATGTCAAGAATAGGTTTGAGAGTCACACCCTATGGACACGTGCGTGAAATTGTAACAGAATAAATTACGTACTCAATTGGGTCCGACTACGCAGAAGTGTTCCTTTGCTAATCCTTCAATTTCGCTAGTAGAAATCATGAGTTGGATTTTCCCTTAAACCCTGGCCGGATGGAGTAGAGGAAATGCTGTATGCTACGAATCGACATATAATATGTTCCTAGAATCATCATCTTTATTATCGTGCCATTACTTTCACTCCACATCCTTTTCATTCTACTCATTCGTCAGAGTACCCCTTCAAGAACCTCATCGACACTTCTTCCAATCTTTTGTGATTCTCAAATTCGTTCAATTCGTTCACTTCGTGCCCGTCTGTTTCTTGCCTAAGGGCGCTCACGCCTAGCTATGTGTCGCTTTATTCATATAATTTTCCTTGCGTTAGCTTTCTCCTGGATTACGAAAGCAGAAACCGACGAAAATGGGAATATCGTCCTAGTTCCTCTCACGAGCAGCAATCTCGGTTTACCCCGCAGATCTACTCCAGATTTTGTGCTTCAGCAACAGCTGAGCCTCATATTTGGACCAGGTGCGAATGACAGTAAGCAAAACTCTCTATTCCACCGATCTTGCTAATCAATGTTCACTTATAGCTTCTATACTTGTCAATGTAACTATGGAGACTGGCGACCAAGAATTGATCATTTCCACAGACCATTTTGGAAACGCAATTGAAACAACTACATGCGAGCCTTCCCTCTCCTTAACTTTCACTTCGAATCCGGAATACAATACCGCTGTCGACAGTTGGGACTGGGTAAATTTCAATGCTCAACGAACGTTCATCATGTTAGTTGACGATTGTCCTGGCAAACCAGGAACCAACCCTTGGATTGTTAGGAATGCAACCTATGAAGAATCCCATCTCACAGTCCATTTCAATGCAACTCAGACTACATGGGAGTCTCTCACCACCGTGTTTACCTTTGACTGGGGACAAGACACCACTTCGAATGTATTAGCGCGCAGAGGCTTCTTCAATGATATCATTGACACCGTGACGGGTGGACTCAGTGATGCTGAGCAAGGAGCAAAGGACTTGGCAGAAAAGACCGCAAAAGAGGCAAAAGACGCAAAGGATGCATTGGATCGAGCTGCTGAGGATAAGAAGAAGGATCTAGAAAGATTAGCAGCAGAAGCAAAAGCAACAGCCGAAGCTGCGAACAAAATCGACGTCGATCCTCCTAAGACATCGGTTTCGGTGGAAATGTCCATCAATGAGACTTTGCTCACCCTCGACTCTCCTTCAGGTCTGTCCATCGGCATAGCTTGCAAAGATTGTAAGACCTTCGGGTCCTTGAGCGTTGGAGGGCATGCGAAAGGGACTCTCGTTCCTCCGGAAATCAAAGAGTTTTGGATGACGGTGGAACCTTCGGTTATGGGCATTGACTTGGCACTGGATATTGCAGTTGATGGTCCTGGAAATTTGACGCACGAACTGAGGATTGGGGAGTTGACTATTCCTGCATTCGCGTTGTTCCAGAAGATTTTGTCTTTTGGACCGAAGATGATTCTTACGGCTTCGGTGGGTCTGAAGAACGTTGAAGGAAGTGCTACGATAAGTTCAGGAGTCAAGGCGACGATAGACAAGGCTTCTTCGAAGATTGATTTCTCCGGACAAGGCGGAGGCGACTCAACGGGTTCCTGGGAGCCTTTGGTAGAACCGAAACCATTGAATATTAGCGACAAGATTGATGGAACTCTAGACGTTCTTACAAAAATTGCGTTCGCTGTTGAAGCGGAATTTTTCGGTAAGCGGTTGCTTATAATGTTTAGAAATCTAAATCACTAATGAATATCGCAGGTCAGGCCTATGGGATGGATATTGGAATGCAAGTCCCTCATATCACCTTGAATGCTTTATCTGAAGAAAGTAAGTTGATTCAGCCATGAAATCTATGTGCTCGCTAACTGTAGAAACTTTCAGAAGACGATGGAGTATGTCCTGGTAATAACAAGATTGGTGGAGTAAAAGTTACAGGTGGTATGAGTGCCGATTTGAAGCTCACAGGTTATTACGGGAGTGTCGCAGATCATAAGGAATTTTTCTCTCGGCAACTGTATCAAAAACCGGATATTTTCGTGTTCAAAGAGGCGTGTTTCCCATTTGATGGCGAGCCTGCGCCTGAAGAGGAGTCGGATGAAGTCGAGGATGAAGAAGATGAGGAAGGAAATGGTGAAGACGAGGAAAATGAGGAGGAAAGTGAGGAGGAAAGTGAGGAGGAAAGTGAGGAGGAAAGTGAGGAGGATGCAGATCAGGGAAACGAAACAGATAATGGCCGAGGCATAGAGGATGATAGTGGAGGAGAAGACGGAGGAGTAGCGAGCGAAGATACTCAAGATGAGGCAGATGATCCTAGCGAAGGGGAGAATGGAGAATTGGAGAACGAAGATGATCAGGATGGTACAGATAGTACCGAAAATGGTAGTGAAGAAGGAGATGTCGGCACAGAGAGCGATGATGATCAGGATGTAATCGAAGATACCAGCGAAGGGGGTGGAGAAGGGACGGAGAACGATGATGGCCAAGACGGTACTAATGATGCCAGCGATGAAGAAGGTGATCAAGATCACACTGAAGACACCAGTGCAGATGACGACAACTCATCTGACGATCCAGACGGGACAAATACAGGAGGCAGCAACTCAAGAGCTGATGAAGAATCCCAAGGTTCAGATGAAGTCGATACAGCATCTAGCGAGAATGACACGTTGGGCTCCAATGACGACAACAGCTCTAGCGACGATACAGCGACTGATGATATCACGTTATCCGGTAGCGAGGACACGGAACCCATAAACGACGAAGAGCCAAATTCCGTGCCGATTGAAGATGGAATTGATGGGTCTCCCGATACTGTAGGAGATGTCGAATCTTCTGAAGATACGGATGATTCAAATGTTGCCAACGACACGGGTTCAAACGACACCTCCTCTGACGATGACACTGAGGAACCCACCGAAACTAGCAATCCAACGGAAGGAGAACCAGACATAGGCAACGACGATGGCAGTTCTAACAATAATGGCACTTCAAGCGACGACTCCACAACTAATGACGACTCAACATCAAGTGCCAACTCCGAGGACAGCACCACTTCAAGCGACGGGTCCATATCTAGTGATGAGGAAGCATCCAGCGACGACTCAACATCCAACGATAACTCAACATCCGACGACGACTCAATATCCGACGACGACTCAACATCMGACGACAACTCCTCAGACAGCACCACCCCAAGCGACGATTCCGTACCCAGTGACGGGTTACCATCCAACACAAACGCAACAATAGACACCGAGCCCCGCCYGCGCCATYYACTAAGCCAAGAAGATTTGGCCCAACAAGAAGCAATAGACTGGTCAAGTGACTTGCAACCTAATCCCGGCGACGCAGAGGAAATGAAAGAAAATAGGATGAGTATTTTGCCAGTCGATGATGATGGAACATCGACGGCTGCAACCTTCGCCACGAGTCTGGTAAGATACTCTTACTACCTAGCATATATGTTGTTTTGCAAAGACTAATACCTCCCTCAGAAGAACTTCACGATCTCGTCGTCTCGGGCCTCGAATACCACTATAAGCCAAACAAATACGCCCACCCCTTCTTTCACGACAACGACCCTCTCTCGCACGACGAGAACCATCACGTCTAAACCTACCACTATTACTGCGACTATGTCGCCAACGGTTACATCCACGACCATACGCTAGACTGCACATTACTATGTTCTAACACTTCTGACTACAAACGTGTGGACTTCTACTCGAACTCGTGCCCAGCGTTCAAGTGTCAATCGCTCTTCGCAATTTAACTACGAGAAATGATGCGGGTGCACATGATATAGAAGACCAGAAGCAGATACAAAAGTGTTCCGATGCCGCTTTTGCCAGTCCAGAACCGAGAATGTCATTCTCTCAACATCTTTGGCACATTGAGGAGAATACTTCATCAGAGAGGGGAGATGAGTTGTATTATGTTACAGAAGCTAGAAATATATGTATAATACGTTGTTCAAATCTAACTTGTCATACTGTCAAAATAAATGCTCGCAATCATAAATCTATGTCGCATACCTTGCATGGTGCGAGGTTGCCCCTGACCGTGCTCGCTAAACTCCTAAGCGAGCGAAGCGAAAATGAGAAGCGGGCGGAAAAGGGGGCTCGATGAAGTAGCATGTGAACAATAATCATAAACATATATCAMATCTTAACYCTCGGATCTTCAMGTAACAGSWCTTTCTCTCTCCTACAATTCTCTCTGATCCGCAACCGAAACKGCCAATTTCCACCMTCTACTATCTCTAYCCTACGGTCACGAACAAAGAACACTATTGAAACAAATAGCTGTTCTAACAAACACAACAATGAAAGAACGGGAGATCAAGAACATGCTCCTAGGTTCTGTAGACTATACTGATTTTAACAAAGGAGGATGTGGAACAATATCTCTGTCATTCCACTTACTCTTTATAAACCAAAAGATCGGTGACTCCTCTCTCTCGTTCGTAAGCAAGTTACTAGCACATATAGATCAACACTACAGATCRRAAATCGCGCTTGTAAATTCAAATAAGCAGAACTTCAAGACTTAACCATGCCACAAACCACCAGCTCCCCCATCGCTCCATCACCAACTCCAGCTCTCAAATCCCCTCCCACGGCACCTCCTCCTCCTCCCCGCAGAGACCTAACCTGGGAAGAACTCGTCGCAATCGCCGCCGCAGAGTTCTACTCCACCCCAGGCCTRGGCCWCCCAGGCTACACCCCCTCCGGCACCTGGACATACGGAACATCCACCCCTGTCGCCATCACGCGCTTCACTGTCCCTGAACCTTTCAAAGAGTCTGGGTCATACAGTGACCGCGATTGGCCGGAGGGGCTTGAGCTTGAAGATGAAGAGGTGGGCGGGGTATACGAGGGCGTGGGAAAAGGCGATGGTGTTGCGCTRGGCGGGCTYAMGGCKGTGGAGAATGGGGAGAGATGCAKGAGGATTAGGAAGGATAAACRGTGGGTTAAGAAAGTTGGGAGGGATGGGGTTGAGAGAAGTGGGTGGTGGGTATTAGGGGAGAGGAAGTTTGAGGGGAAGTGAATGGCTTGTTGCGCAAGCTATCTCCTTTCTATACAGCTTTCTGCTGGTAGCTGAATAATCAACACCAAATCAAATTATCGTCAAAAGGAATAAATGAGATATCACTCTCATACACCCCTTCCCACTCACAGCCAAACCAATCTCCGCTAGAGTGTAGCTTAATTTAGTGATTTCAACGCGAGTTTCTCCCGTGCTCAAAGAAAATAGATAGGGATTTTTAATCGTAGTGACGCGCTTGATAAGATAGAACAAAATATATATAATCCCAATACGCTTTAAAGCTGCTAAACATCATGCTCGCGAGGTGTCTTCAGAACGTACGATTTCGATTATGAGTAGGTCCTTTTCAGGATCTATCTGCGACCATAAACCATTTCTATAGAGTAGCTTACACAAGGACAGCATTCGCGAGTCTAGAAATTGCAAAGAGAATAGAYGAGGTTAGTAATGCGTGTGAGTATGATGACCTGAAATCTAATTATGTATAAATGTACAGTCTTATAGTAAACCTCGTTCCCYAGTAGTGCTGCAAAATTCCAGAGTAGTTGAAAGTTACAGAGGTGCAAGTGCGTAATGAAAGCGAAATGAAAGGATGATCTGGAGCGAAGTATTGGACAGAAACGATTGGACAGCACAATAGCTTGAAGACGTTCAAGTACAAGTACACAAAATAAAACAAGTGACAGCTGCAAGGAAGCTCGCTGTCAGATCTCGACGATCGTTCAGGATGCTGCAAGGAAGCTTCCAAATAACATTAGACGTGACATTTTGCCGATCTTCATCAATTACCAAAAAATCTCCCGAGAAGCTCGTTGTAAGAATGCGACGATCTCTCACCGAAGACGAGATTTCAGTAAACCAATCAGAACAACAAACAGCAAAAGGAATGAAAATAGACCAGATTGCCAGCCTAGGAATGGAAGACTTAGCGGGAACTCTAGAAGTATTCTAGAAACGCAAGACATAATAGTCCCAGCTGACGTCGAGTATGATTTCCTCGATTCGCACACTCGCCAATAGCGCGGCGCGTGTGAAAAGGAGAGCAGCTTTGCATCGCGATTGGTCGTGCCTTATATTCAGGGGTAGATGATCAGACATAGTTCCTTGCGTACTCTGTGTAGCTCAAGAGTAGAAGACCTTCGTGTCGTACTAGAAGGATGGAGAGATCGTCTGGTATGACGGAACGAAGGATTRAAGAGCTGCAAGGTTGAAACATGATTGTGTTTCCTGGGAAAGATTTATAGTTGGAAGCGAGGGCGAGGTCCGTCCTGTGTTCATGCTAACCAGATGGCTGGAAAGGCATGAGATGACACCTGAGGCTCGTGGATAATACTTCGTATCAGTCATCCATTCCCACAGATTAGACGGCGGGAATCCCGCTACGTTGTGCTTTGGCATGTTCGCTGTTTCTCATATGCATGGAAGTACCTGCCTCGCGTGCACATTACTTCGTACATTCTTCAGCAGCGCTCGATTAGGACAGGGATCATTTCAGATGTGTATCTTTTTAGGCCGACGAGAGGTCCTGATTTCCTGTTCTCGTCGAATGGAATTAATTGGATGGTGGGCGTATCGCAAGTACGAAGTATGACCTTTTGGGCGATAGGAGATCGACGAGGGACTAGGGTTAGGTCCCCATTGAGCACATGGCTAATCGGCGACTGGTTCCTTGTCAACCAGGGATGGAAAATCATCGGAATCGGCAAGACTCCTGGAGGATTCTAGCGAGCTTCTGGAAGGGAGTGGAGATGAGCGAGCACAGATCTTCGGGAGTCTTGGGGATTTGATTGGTGAAGCCCGGCTGCTGGTGTTGAATTACGGAGGGTCTGGCTGGCAGCGATCGGGAGATCGGTTGGAGAGACAGTCTTGGCCGAGCCTTTGTTCTGCGGCGAGGGAGAGAGGATGAATACCCGAGCCGATTGGAAGTCAGTGCCAGGCCAGTCAGAGAGCAGACCAGATTTCACAGGGGGGCATATACTGTTCTTCTACGAAGTACTTCTATGTAGGTAGTGCTTGATGAGGGTGCGTTGAGCTGCCCAGGTGTATTTTGCCAATTCAAGATTGTGATATATGGATATTCATTTGTCTGCTGCCCATCCACAAGTTGATTGCTCTCAGAGAACTTGATTTTATGCTCACATTGTGTATATCAGTCAATAAGCATCAAGTAGTAAGTACATCTCATGGATGCCATCCTACTTAACACGCAGGGCTGAGCCTTCGGAAGTACTTCTATCAATCACTCCTCCAGAGAAATAGATGCCTCCAATCAGTCTCTAGAGAAACGAGAAACAAAAGTTTACGTGGTGTTTTGCCTAGGAGAGTCCCAAGGTGACTAGACGCATCTGGTGCTCTTCTGGTTGCCTTTGTGTCCTCATCGCGGCAGATGTTACTCGTTTTCGACACGTTGTTGAAGCGCTGCTGCACGCTTGGAGAAGTACCACCTGTTTGAAGGCGGCTAAGGCTGTTTGACTTCGGGCCATGAAGTCGGTGAGAAGCATGACTTGAATCATCTCTGCCAAGCTGCAATTTTGCTTGCTCTTTTTGGTTGTATATCGTGGCTACCGCGGCAAAAGGAAAGAAAAGGTTTGCCAAAAAAAAGTTTGCCAAAAAAAAGTTTGCACTTTTTCTTCGTCACTTCGCTGGAAAATTGAAAGGTGCAGCCTCATATGGAGTACATCGTACAAAGTACTTCGAAGTATGATATGCCGAGTCTGCCCTTTTGCCCCCCCACCCCACCCGTTCTTTGTCTGCCCATGCTCTGCTCTGCTCTGCCCTGTTGTGCTCTGCAAGGTCCTCGCTGKCGATRCAAAATCACCGCTGCAGGCACARGGCTTTGACAGTTCTTCTGTGATCACAGCTTTTGGAGAAGGCAGTCGTCTGCTATACTGCTACATACAGCGGCACTCGATTTGCATAATTTCTGTGAAATGTCCATGTGCTCTGCCATGAAAAAGCAGAGAGGAGTGCCGCCTCTTCTCTCCTATCCCAAGGACTGCTCTAAGCGAGGTGCCATCGAGAACCAGCAAGGCCACTTGATCCGCAGGGTTCTCAGCCGAGACACGAATCCACCTGTGGCCGTCTTCGTGGGAAAATCATCCAACATATTCCCTGCTTTATCGCCACCCCTTCTGTTTGGGAATGCCCTCATTGGCTTCCACCACATTCTTCGTGTGGTTGCACGGCGGTGGATTGGGCTCCATCTGGTTTAGTYGCCACCCACTGGCGTGCRGACTGCACTGTGCACACCCTTTTTTCGCTCCCTGGAACGGTACTACCACCTGAATGGGACAGCGTCTGGCCTGGAGACTGGGCAAAGCTAGAGATGCAGATACGTAGTACTGGTATTGGTTGGTTGGTTGGTCCCTGGCTTCGAACTTGCCCCAAGCCTTGAGCTGCGCTTGCTTGCCAACACCTCGACAGACTCCTCACAACCACCAACATCTCTCAAACAACCACAGACTAACAAACTTATGGTGTCAAACTTGACACTCGATCGTCGGTCATGGAATAACATCAATACCCCCTTACACCTCGAATGAACCGATCGTCGAAGAGACAGCTGCCAGAGACGCATCCTTCCGTGCGCAAACAACTACTGTACCACCCACTACTTGCTCTTGTAGGCGCCGGGCCCTACTAGTATCGCCCTCTCACTCTAGCCTATTCCCTCAAGTCCGCAATAACAACGTCGTCTCGCCCAGCTCTGGGTCAAGTTTTGGGTGTTTCGTGAACAACACGAATCAGTATTCATTTCTACGAATGATCTTCTCATTCAATCGTCGACTCCAACGAATGTTGTTCCGCCGAGATCTTTGTTAGATATCGATTATCTACCAGCAATCGCCAACGATGTTTGATCACTTTACCTTTGGCGCCCAGGCGCAGGTCCGGAATCAGGAGGTTGAAGAAGCGTCACCTATGGATATGTCATTCCCTTCACCTACATCACCTCCGCCGACGTCGTTTCCTTTCCCATGGGAAGAACCTCAATCAGAGCTCAGTGATATTGTGCAGCAAATGAGCAATCAATCGCTATCGCATGAGAACGAGACCTCCCAGCAATCCCTATGGGCAAATACGCCACCCAGCCCAATGATTGACTCGGACGACGAATATGACCCTTTCGAAGTCGAGTTAGTCTTCGTGTCCACAGTTCGCGGAATGGCAACAGTAAAAGCGAGCTATCCCTCCCCTCCCCAACTCATCGCAGTTCAACCTCCCACCGCAAACAGACGATCACCCTGTCGACGACTCCAACGACAACGGAATACCGAAATGCAGATATGCAAAAACCACATCCGGGATATCAACGTCCTAGTCAAAGACATCCGCCACGCCGTCCCCCTCTACTACGAAAACCGCGACATGTCCCCCGACCCCAACGAAGAAGAAGGCTACCCCGACCTCGAAAGCCAGATCGCAGCCATGAAAGCAGAAGTCTCGCTCCGACGAGCCAGTGCATCTTGCGTTGTACGCAAACATCATGGCGTGCGCAAACGAGCGAGCGTGGAAAATGTGGGCTCGAGTATCTGCGTTAATGGGAGAGTGAAAGTCCGGTCGCTGCCGCGGGGGAAGTTATGAATTGAGATGTAGGAGTGGGCGTGGGAGCATTTCATTTGGTACGGTGTTACAACGCCAACCGGGGCATGGCTTAGATGGGATTTGAATCATGCAAGCAATTGCGCTTTGGGCTGAGATTTTGGGATGTTACGTTCGATACGATTATGGCTCATGAGTGAGTGTGCATTTTGGATGCGCGACATTTTGGTGTTTGGATTCCCTGGACCGTCAGAGGTTCTTTTGTGTGGCTTGTGTCCCAGAGGGCGTACGAAGTAGTGGAAACACTTGGCAGAGTGTAAGACGACTTGTATGCCTTCTGATCTGTATTATATGAACGTCTAGCTAAGAGAAACTATAGTGTTATACGGAGAGTAAGCTATCTATCCCTCGCTTACTAGTCATATGACCCACAATATGCCCCTCCCCGAAAAAGCTCACTCCGGGAGCGATAAAAGAAATAAAGAATCTTCTATAACTATAATACTATAAGTTTAAATATCCTCCGTAGAAATAAAATAATACTTAAAGAACTAATCGCTTCTTATACTAATAATACTATCGC